>JANHJO010004275.1:25410-36497 GCA_032468235.1 Pseudoxyrhopus heterurus
TCCAAGGTTGACTCAGCCTTCCATCCTTCTGAGGTCGGTAAAATGAGAACCCAGACTGTTGGGGGCAATATGCTGACACTGTAAACCGCTTAGAGAGGGTTGCAAGCCCCGATAGGCGGTATATAAATACAGTGCTATTGCTATTGCTATGTTTAGTTGCTTGGATAATGTGCACCATTGCTGTACTTTCCCACTGTATTAGAAATTACTTTATTATCAACTTTTGAACTAAACATTGGTTCAAATAGACTAAAACTATATTTCCCACAAAAATTTTGGTGACAATAGAGCTGTTGAATAAAAATATACTTTGATTCAGAAGATTTACAGACAGCAGAATGTTACCTATGCATCAGCCCGGAAAGCATTCTTTTAAATCATGTTCCTCACTTTTATGTATTTCTCCTATTCTAGTTTATAATTATTACAGTACATAAGTTTAATATTTGTTTTGTTTTATTAATTCATCAGATAAACATTTCCTAGTATTCACTCAGAAAAATTCATTAAATACTATTTTCAAATCTCTTACTTTGCTCTGACCTTAAAAATTTAATTCATTAAATATCTAAAGATTTAATTCATTAAATATCTGCAAAAATATTTTAACTTTAGTTTAATTCTAATCACATTAGTTTAGTGTAGTGGTAAACATCTAACCTCAATTTTGTGGCCGAAGGACTGGAAATAATTGATTTATATTCCAGAGGGAAAAAAATAATTGCTTAAAAATGCTCAAACTAGCAAGTAATTGCACTTCTCACATACAGGAAAGCCAGTGATCAATATTTAACAATCCAGAGTTCAATATTTAGAGTTGCTGGATATGCAAGTTAAAATCAAAAGAGGCAGACAACGGAGATCATAATGTTAACATCCCATGGATAATGAAAAATACATTTATTTTTGGTTTAATTATACAAAAGCTTTTGATCTTTGGCATTTTTTTTAAAAATTGAATAGGAAGGTTCAGTTAGACTAGAAGCTATTTAATGATTCCAAATTGGGAGAAAAGTGTACCAAGGCTCTAAAATATATGAAATACTGGACTAAAAGAAATAGAAACTGGAAATAAAATTGCTGAGAAACATCAACCAACCTCACATATGGCAATACCATTTTGATGGCTAGAAACAACACATAAAAAAATGTATGTTTTATGTAAAAAGTGTGTATGCAAAAATCAGTCTCAATATATATATTGAGGGGTCCTTTTTGCTCTCTGAGCTTGTTTTCTTGCAGATGTTTCATTACCCAAACTAGGTAACATCATCAGTGCTAGTAAGGAGTGCAGTTTGCTGTCAGATTATATTCTAGTCTAGTGGCTTGCTCTATCAGTGTTGGTGGGGATGGTGTTAAGAAATTATTTGGTTAGGCTTTTGGTATTATTGGCAGTTTCTTGCTTGGAATATTGTTTATCTGATTGTTAGTCTGATGTTAATCTTGGAGTTAATCTATGCTGATCTGGGTGCTGATTGCTGGTGGAGAGGTGCTTATGTCTTTTTGTTCCCTTTTTGACTGATTGCTTGTCTCTTGCATAGTCTGTTGTTGATGTTGTTAATGATGGCTAATTTGTCAGAGTGCCAGGCTTCTAGAATTTCTGGGCATTTTTGAACATAGCTTGGTCTAGGTCTAGGATGGTCACATTATCCCAATTGAAACTATGGTTAAGTCTGTCCATATGTTGTGAAATTCAAGTGTTTTCATGTCTTCTGACTGCCAGTTGGTGTTCATGGATGCGTTCTGCCAGTCTTCTGTCTGTTTGTCCTACATTATCATTACATTGTATGTTGTAGATGACTCCTGTTTTTTCCTCTGGTGTTGTTGGATCTTTTGATTTGCTTAGGATCTTTTGAAGGGCTTTAGTTGGCTTGTGCTCTGCTAATTCCATGTGGTTGTAGTGGTCTTGTTGGTGGCAACCTTTGTCTCTCAAATGCAGATGGAGATCAGGATACATTTGAAAGACAAAGCACTCTTTCCAAGACAGCAAAATTCACATTTTGGATAAACAGGACATTGGTTTCAAAGAGGGATGAAAGAGGCCCTTTATGTTGCAAAGGAGTGGAAATTAAGAGAAGCTGTCTTTCAGGCTATGCAAAGAAATCAATGTGGCAAGAAATACTCCATATATCAAGCCTGTAGAATAAAAGCTCAGGCCTCAACTTCTGAGAAACAAGTTTCTTGTTAGAGTAAGTCAGCCCACAGCAAATGACACCAGCAAATCTTTGGGGGAGTTGGGACCCAATCCACCTTGAAATTTAAATGGGGCAATTGTTTTTGGGCAGGGAGGGGGAACCACCTAGAAGGGCAAACTGTTTTGTAACACACCTAGAAAATGAGACAAATTTGCCATCCTTTTATACCTCAAAAAAACATTGCATAGTACTCCTCCTTGGAGTAAAGGTACAAAATACTGTACAGAATATCCTTTTTCCCATTTTAAATAAGTTTCCCTGATCCGTAGAGGGTGGCTGATAGTCAAGCCTGATAATGGGCTTTGTAAATGTTAATATGGTGCTACTAGTGTGGTTATTGTTTCATTTTCCTACGCCTAATATCCTTCAACAACCAGAACCGCTTCCACTACTACCCCAAATTGAGACAAATACCGCCCTTGAAAAGACAGCAACTCCCCCCCCCCCTCGGCTCTCATTCAGCGCAAAGGCGCAGTAAAGAAATCAGCCTTAACCCGACCCTCACCCACCCCTCCCGCTTGGCCTCGCGCTTCTATCTTCGCTTGCTTCCTTTCGCGCGCCTCTGTGGCATGTTACGTGCGCGCTCCCGCGTATTATTAGTCAGCTTCCTCGCCGTCTTGGCCGCCATTTTAAAGACTGAGTTTCTTGTCTTTTAACAAGCGTATACCACGCCAAACACTTAACGGTTTGCAAAATCGATACGCCGACTAAATTATAACGAGCAAAAGCGGTTATACCTTTTTCAGAATTGTAATTTGGAATGGGAATTAACGCTTTGTAGCCTTCCGCGTGTGAAGCGTAAACAATCGCTTCCGGGTTTCAGCACTAAGGGGCTGATGAGCTTTCGCAGTCGATAAAGAGCTTATCTTTCCCTTTTTCTGTTTGGGTGGATGTCAGTTGTCCTCATCAGTGCCTTTTAATATCACGTTTTCCCTTTGGAGCAACAAAAGTCGAATTTAAATTCGAATGCCTTAGGGTGCAACGGAGGGGCGCGGGTAGAATCGAGAACTGCTTCCGGGCCATCGGCGGCCATTTTGTGGCGCTTAAATACTTGAGGAAGGGCGGCACCTCGTTCACTTGCTCGTGGCAGCGGTCGGAGATGGTGGCTTGTGAGTGAGCTCTAGTCTGTACGCCTCGCTGTTGACTCGACGGCCAGGCTATAGTAACGCGAGCCCAACACAGCAGCTGTCTCTATATCCTTAGAGATAGTTTGCCCGGTCGGCTTCTTTCCATCTTTTTCCGCCCGTCACTATGAGCTACGGGCGACCGCCGCCGGACGTAGAAGGCATGACCTCCCTGAAGGTGGACAACCTGACATACCGTACTTCTCCGGACACACTCCGCCGCGTCTTCGAGAAGTACGGCCGCGTGGGGGATGTCTACATTCCCCGTGATCGCTACACCAAGGAGAGTCGCGGATTCGCTTTCGTGCGTTTCCACGACAAGCGCGACGCGGAGGACGCAATGGACGCCATGGACGGAGCCGTGCTCGATGGCCGCGAATTGCGGGTCCAGATGGCCCGTTACGGCCGACCTCCGGATTCGCACCACAGCCGACGTGGGCCCCCTCCGCGCCGGTATGGAAGCGGCGGTTATGGACGTCGCAGCAGAAGGTGAGATTGTGGGGAAGAAGGCCCGCCGGGCAAAAGAAAGGCCGGTTCTTACTAGAAAAGTATTTAAACGGGATATGTGGTACAAGGGAGGGGGGGGGGAGGCCTTGGCGTGTAATACGTTAGCGTACGGGTTGGGTGGGGAGGTCGGCGGGAAAGGGAGAGCCACGTGATCCTGAATGGGCGGCGGGTGGCCTCAGCCGTTGGCTCTGAGCGAACTCCCGAAAGGTAGAGTGCTCGACTTCCTGGATATTTTCCAACCGCCCGTCTCTCTCCCCCTCTTCCACCAGTCCCAGGAGGAGGCGTCGCAGCCGATCCCGAAGCAGGAGCCGATCCCGATCTCGTAGCAGATCGCGCTACAGCCGTTCCAAATCGAGGTCCCGCACGCGATCCCGCTCTCGTTCCACTTCGAAGTCCAGATCGGCCAGGAGGTCGAAGTCCAAGTCTTCGTCGGTGTCCAGATCTCGTTCCCGATCAAGATCCAGGTCCAAATCCAGAAGCCCTCCACCTATCTCTAAGAGGGAATCGAAATCGAGATCCCGTTCGAAGAGCCCTCCTAAATCTCCTGAAGAGGAAGGTGCTGTGTCATCTTAAGAAAACGGTAAAGTATCAGGTATTCTCCTGAACTTGCATGCTTTATTGTAGGAAATTAGTAGGCACTGGGATCTTAAGCATTCTGGAGTAAGAAAATGGGGCATGTTCATTTCTGAAAAGGGTGTTTTAATTTACAGCTAATAAAAGGCATCTTCATGTTTTGTTGCAATTAATAGCTTGCTTTTTAATATCTATTGTTTGAGACGCAACCTATTTCTGAATTGACTATTTTCTTACTGTTCTTATCCAACATCTGCATTTTCCCCTTTAAAGCTGCGGTCTCCTGTTTGCTTAAAGAATATTGGCCAGTATTGCAGATTTTAACTGATTTGGCTGATCCTCCAGGGACCAGTTTCTGTGGGCGTGTATTGGAGCAGGTTTGTCTTTAAATGTTAAAGATACACTATCCTGTTAAAAATCTGTTCTGTGGATACAGTTCTCAAGAGCAGCAAACACTTATAGAAGTGAAATGCAAAAGTTGGTGGAAACCAGTGTCCTTGGTGCAATTGTGGGCTTATAAGAATATGCTGGGTGGGAAAATGGATAGTGTGTCTTTAACCTCCCTCAAATTGTTTGGTCCTGTTTTTTTCAAATGAAGGGGGCCTAGAACTGTTAAGGATAATGACTAATAACACATCAAGGTTTTGAATAAGGATAAAAGCATAATTAATAAGCAGGTTGGATTTGGATTGGGGTGGTTGATAAATATGTAATGTGGTTAGTACAGATGGACAAATTTTCCAAAACTCATGGCTACATTGGTATCAATACAATAGTGGGAGGGAGATATTGTACTTGTTTGGAAACATGTTAAAACATCAATACAAGTAGGTATTTAAAAGTATCCATAAACAATATAATGCATACAAGGAATGACCTAAGCATTATCTTTTTCAAATTTAGATACTGCAAATGGATGAGAAATCTACATAAAGGATGCCTTCGGAGGAGAAATGATCATCTGAATTGCCAGTCCCTTGGAGAGACTCCTGCACAAGCAACAGGCTGTTGAAAAGGTTATTTTGTAACACTTTGTCTAACTTTTTACTTTATGTTTTTGAGCCTCAAATGGCAGACTTTTACTTTTTATGTGCCATTTTGTTGCTATTATTCAAATTTCTTGTAATTTAGTGATGTGAACGACTACAGATTTCATTATTGGCTTGGATATTTGAGGTAAAAACTTCATTTTTGTTCATATAGTGCTGACTTGTTTGCAAATTAAACTGATAATTAACATGCAGCCTCAAGTTTAATATTAAATATGCAGCTATAGTATGCTGAAAAGCTTTATGCTGTCCAGATGTTCAATTCTTGCCTTTGTTCTCCCAATTTTGAATTTTTAAAATTCAAACACATATGCAAATACTTCAAGTCAAACAAACTTTACAGCTCACAAATTAATTTGAAAGATTTGTTTTTAATCAGACAAAATTCTAATCTCTTCTCTTATGTATTTTTGTGCACTAGGCGCAGTTGTGTAGCAGTTGAGTAATGCTGGTTAGCTGTTAAGGTGGCGTGTTGCAGTGCAGAGTGCTTGGCTGTTTCCTGTTTTCTCCTGATTGCTCCTGTAAAGATGCCTTGTCGTGCAGAAACAAATGGCTGTCCAGTTAATTGTAATTGCCTGACAACTGCACTTCCAGTCACCCGGGCCTTGCATTAAAATAATGGAGCATACAGTGAGCACATCTAGCTGGTGATATACACACCTTATTTTTCCAGAATGGTAAATTAGACCATCTACATATGTGAACTTGCATATGAAAATGTAATGTTAAAGCATTTGATTCATTCCTTTTTAAGTACTGATTTGGAGTATCTCTTTAAAACATTCTGTATTATAACCACTGTGTCTGTAGTTTAATAAAAGCAACACTTTTTTGGTGTTCAGGTTTTTTTTTAAAACTGATGGTTTGAGTCAGTTTTGTCTGTTAGACTAGGACAGATCATATTAGTTTGCCCATTTAAGTAAAACTCATCCAGCAAATTCATTCCTATAAGTCCTAGTTAATGGGACTTAACCCCTATATAACAAAGATTGTTTTAAAACATCGTAGGCTCAAGTCACATTTTTGGTATTCCTGTGAAATGTGTATATATCCTTAATTCAAAGGAAACATGCAGCAGAATTAGTGTCGGCATGAACAATGAATAAAATTACTTTTAAAAAATGCTGAGAATAAACTGATTTGTATGCAGTGGTGGTCAGGTAATATGGAACGATCAAATAAGCAATTGATACATTTTCATTAAAATCCATTAGGAATGTTTCTAAGTTTTCAGTCCTTTATTTATTTATTTATTTATTTTACTGATAACCATCATTTGAATAGTGTGCATCCCTGGAAGAGAAGATCCTGCAAGTTGTTCCTTGTTGGCTTCAAATGACTGCAATGGCACATATGTGCTTTCCATCTCCCATTTATGTAGTAATCCTTCAATAGACCAGTTGGCACTGGGGGGGAAAAGCAAATATTAAAAGCCTTGGGACAATGCTGGATTGCCAATAGCACTTAGAAACTGAAAATTCCTGAAAATTAATAGCAACTCCAGACATTTTGAATGAGCTGCTTTTAGTTCCAAAGTACATAAATATGAAATCAATGGGAGAATGGGAGTAACTATATACCTTCTGACTTGGTAAGTAGTCCAAAATTGGGCATGAGGATTCCTTTCCATTAAATAGTGCAGTGTACTTACAACATCTTCAAAGTCTAAAAAAAACCAAATGTTAACATTTGTTTTGCTATGATTAGAAATAATTAAATTATATATTGCTTTTACATTTCTTCAGTCCTGTGATTTCTGACTTAACAGTATTCTTAATTGTAGTCAACTTTCCAGTTACTCTTCCTTACCAACCCTATAACACTTGTTTACCTGAACAAAACATACATTCAAAAAGGATTTTCAAATGCATGTCAGTTTGAAAATCTTATAAATTTGGGGCAAGTTTTTATTTAATTACAAAGAATTTACAGTGTTATCTGTAAAATAATGGACCCGAAAGTACCATCATAAACAAGCACTTTAAAGAAATCTACCTGGTAATTGATCATCAAAATAATCCCTGATGTCTGCCAGATATTTATTTACTTTTACCATCTTATCTCCAGCATGGTCAAGAGATGATAAAATTACATTTTCCATCATCATTGTATGGCTTTAGAAACTAGCTTGGTGTCATGGTAAAAGTGCTGGATTAAAGTATTTGAAATAATTCACTGAAGGTACATCTTTGGCTCATTGGGGTATTGAAGCTGGATGGACTATTGTGGAATAAGTGGAGGAAAGTATTACGTGTATACTATATAACTAAAGAATCAGAGTAAATGAGTTGGTGTCCTAAAATTTGAATTGCATGTTACCCATTTGTCAAATTTTGCAAGTAACAGGACACAATTTATGCTGTAAATCCTTGAATAAAAAAGTAATTGAAGTTATAACTGAGCACAAAGATTTGTAATAAAAATCTTTTCATCCTTTTAGAATTGCATACACTTTTAAAATCGAGCAATTTGTTTCCACATTAGTCGTTGCTATAAATTGGACTTACAAAGTCTTGAGTTTACAAAAAACCCAATTTTTTCATTGCCATTATTCACATACTTAAGAGTAGTTCCAAAAATGAGTATTAAGAGAGACCACTTGCCTTCTGGTTCAAAAAATACATCGGCTCCCAAAATAAAGTCAACCGGGGCTAAGCTCAACAGACAGGGTGATACATGACCCCAGGTAAGTCCTATGACACACATCCCAGAGAGATGATTCATCTGGCAGCTTCTCCAGCAGTTGTCCAAACACTCTGAGAACTCTGCATTATCCGATAATGCTACTTGTGCTCCACATTTTGCTGCCACTATTCCAGGTAGGCTCACACCTGCTCCAATCTGAACAGAATAAAGCCTAATTTGTGACAGCAATTATGATACAAAACACAATTTGCAGAATGTATTCAAATTGATTCCCCACCCACCTTCCATTTGTTAAGAATTGACGAATGACTACCAAGTTTTTGATACTTTTATCAAAGATTTGCATTCTAAAAATGTAAAAGACAACCAGAAATAATAGCCTGCTGACAATAGTAAGAAGGGTCAAACTGCTTTATTCAAAAGAAAAACTTGGGATAGAAAATGCAACTTCATATTTGATACCTAGATTAAATCTATCCAAGCCATTTAGGATGTGCATGAGTGGTATCTGAGTAGAGAGGAATGTCGAAATGGATTACTCCATGGTTGAGATGGACACTCCAAATTTCATATAAACTAAATAGTTTTCTAAAATGAGAAATTACAAATTTGAGGGAACATTTTAATATTTTCAGATTCCCATGTTCTTTTGAACCTTATACCCACTACCATAAAGGGATAGCTGGACAACAGAAATGGATTCTCCGTGCCTTAATTGCATGGGAAAGTAATTTCTTTCCTATTACTTAATATTGTAGATTGAAGAAGTTGCTTAAAAACTGCTAATTCCAATCATAGAACACATAGACATAATGAAGTGTGATCTTATTTTAAAATGTATACAAATTTTGTATACTTATATACCGGTATGTATGTATGTGTATATGTATGGGGTCCTGTATTGTTTTTCCTACAGCGATACACACAAATAGCCATTTGTTTAACTCTCTTGGAGTTAACAATGGTTGAGTTGAGTTTAATTGAATGGAATATTTCATTTAGCTAAGTGTAATTAGACATGCAAGAAATTTGTCTCTGATACAGAAGCACTCTACATGCAAAGTTACAGAATAATAATACCAATAAAAGGGAGAGTAAAGAGTGATGGCACGAGGGGGAAAAATTGTCCTGGGTCTAGTTGTTTTGGCATACATTGCCCTTTAGCACCTTCCAAGGGAAGCAGTTGAAACAAGTGACTACCACCCTACGGTCAAGCATTTGGGGCTGTTAGCAACTGGCTAGCATTTATGAAGGATGTAGCATCTTGTTGGTCACAAGATCATGACAACTGCAATGCCATGTGGTCACGTTTGCAACTTCTGATCTGACAAGCAAAATCAATGGAGGAAGCCATATTTGCTTAATGAGCCTATAATTCACTTAACCATGGTGATTTGCTTAACAATGGCTGTAAAAATGGTTGTAAAATCATTCAGTCAGGCAATGACTCACTTAATGACCACTTTGCTTAGTGACTGAAATTTTGGTCCCAGTTGTATAAATTGAGGACACCCACAAATGACTAAAATATATCAGATTTCTTCAGTATTTCAAATACAAAAATTATCTGGTCTTACTGCAGAATTTTGGCTTGCCTATAATAGTGTTCAAATTCATAACAAATTTGATGCAATTTCCCAGTGCAACTGCAGGTAGTTCTCATTTAGTGACTGTTTCATATAGTAATTCAGTTACAACAACAATAATAACTTTGTGACCAGTTCTTGAGTTTAGGAACTTTACAGATCTGTAAAACAAAGGAAAGCAGAAGTGCAGTTTCACTTAGTGACTGCTTTGCTTATTGACCATGTTGCCAGTCCCATTTGTGGTTGCTAAACAAGGATTACCAGTAGTAAATTGTTTGCATCATATATTTTGGTGTAAATACAAAAATGTTAATATTGATGAATAATCATTACATATAATTTTAATCTACACTTCACATTTTATCTAATGTAGAATCTTTATCTCTGCTCCGTCCCCCAAAAAGATCTGTGGGTTTATGTACAATATTCATCCCAAGCTAATCCAACTGAACTTTCTTTTCTTTGTTTAAGGCTCTAATTCCATGATATCTGAATGAAAATAATGTGACATTTACCTCTAGTATTCTTTTGCCAAAGACAAGTCTTCTATGAAACCAGATATACTGGGCCAAAACCACAGCGCAAGGCCAAACATACATACCATACTGAGGATCAAGAACCTAAAAAAAAAAAGGTTGTATTGCAAAATAAGATAGCATTAAAAGAATTTTAAATATATTTAAATTAGATATAACTTTTTCCTGTTTTCTTGGTCTTTAAGTAGTTTGTAAAATACTTCTATTAACACTGTTCTACAATGTGCTAGAACTGCATACAAATCGCAGGTCAAGGAGAAAGCTGAAATCCATAATATATTTGGAATAATGAATATAATGCTGTATATTTTCTACTAGGTATAGTAGAAAATAATTATTCATTATAACACATGCATTTTGTAATCAATCTTCAGGATCATATGTGACTACGGTATTTATGCAGCTACATATGTAAGTACAATGAAATCAAATCAAATCCAACGTGAGCCTACTAAAAAAAATACAGACGGGTGTTAACTCCTTCAAATCTTAGTGTATGGTTACAGGTTCACTCAGAAAGGACACCAAAGTTACCGTTTTGTGTGTGTTCGTATGTGTATTGCCTAACAATTGACATTCACTAAACGTTTTAACCACTTCTACTTAGAATCAAATAAGTTATATTTTTCTGTCTGCCTAATCTTACTGAAGGCTTACAAACACAGAAACCCATTCAGAATATGACTTTATGATAAATTTGAATTAGCTTACGAAGAATATAACATATGTAGTTACAGGAATGCCTGTTTTAATACAAATTGTGGAACTAACATATTGCAGCTGTCAACATAATGAGTTTAAATGTATTTATTGAGATAAGCCTTCTGCTCTCAGTACTTACAGCTAATTTCAAAAGAAAAAAAGTGATTAC
>JANHJO010004275.1:55088-71321 GCA_032468235.1 Pseudoxyrhopus heterurus
ATGCTGACATTGTAAACAGCTTAGAGAGGGTTGCAAGCCCTGATAGGCGGTATATAAATACAGTGCTATTGCTATCTGTCTGGACTCTAGACCAAAGCAGGGATTAGGAGGCACAGTGTTCCCCTTTCTTCATGGCTGGTTTCAATTGGTATTGCTGGGGAAAGAAGCCAAGCTTGAGGTTCCTGATGGATGTATGAGATTTCAAAGGCTCAATGCTGTTGTTAAAATATTCTACATGAAGCTACTGGGTGAATTCATCCACTGGCCAGGGGTCAAATAACAACATGCTGATGATACTCAGTTGAATAACAGGCTAACCAATTAATGCCTTCAAAATCTTCTCTTAGTATTTGAAGATGGTGGGGCCTGACTGGGGAGGAACAGTTAAAGGACAACCCTGACAAGACTTGGTGATTATGTGTTTTGGATTCTCCCAGCACTAAGGGCTTTCCACTTTCATCTCTGGATGAGTTTGTTCTTCCCCATACAGATACAGAACGCAAGAGGGAGATTTCTGGGTTCACAGTTGCAGCTCCATAAGCAGGTGGCAACTATGAGCAGAAAGGTTCCAAGTGGGCCAATTGAAGCCATTCCTACATTGGATGGTTCTCACAGTCACTCATGCTTCAATTACCTCACATATCAACAGTTGAAATGTATTCCATGTGTGGCTGCCCTTGACAATTACTCAGAAGCTATAGCTGATCCAGCAGCTACCTATGTTGCTCAAACTGCACTATTGATAAGTCCTATTCTTAAAATAAGGTCATCTGATGGGGCTCGGATGTCATTCCTTCTCTGTCATGGAGTCTCTCCTTTGGAAAAGGATCCCCACTGAGGTTTGGGTCACCCCATCCTGCCATCCTAAAGACCAAATATTTGCCCCATGTGCTAACTTAAGAAATGTGTTTATTGTGGGAATTTTATTAATTGGTATATTGATTTCTAGGTTATCATCTTTCTGTGTTGTATTGATTGCTGCTATGAATTGGATGGCTTATACATTTGAAATATAAAGGAAGAAAAATAGAGAAATGAGAGTTTACTTTCTAACAGAATGATCAGGGAGGGTGGATTACCCTGAGCCACAAAAAAATTTTTTGGTTTGGTTTGCTGTAGAGTGATACATTAAACCACGGTTTATGGTCTAGCACCAAGCGCAGCCCAACTCTTAAATTTTTGCCGGGAAGTTTACACGATCCAATATTAGATGAAGGCTTTGTATCCTCCTCTCAAAACAGCCCTTCCTTTCCTTCCTTCCGTCTCTTTCCTTTCCTTTCCCCGTGTTAAGACTCATAAGTGGGAATGGCCATCCCGGCGGCCTCGGCTTGCCGGGAGTGGCACCAGAGGCAGAGGGGGGCGGGCCCCGGCCAAGTGACGCTGGTGTTGTTAAACCCTATCCCGCCTTCGGCTTCAGAAGGAAGGGATTTAACCGACCGCCGCTTTCAGGCAGCTGAATTCAGTCCAGCTGCTCAGTTGCCCGGCGGCAGCAGCAAGAGGAGGAGGAAAAAAAGCACGAGGGGGCGGTGACTCGCCAAAGGCAGCTCCCCGATCAAATTGCGGCCAGTGCTGTCGGGTCGCACAGCCGCCGGAGGCATGGATGTAGCGGTGGACTTGTACGTTGCAGTCCCGCTGCTTTTCACGGTCCTGGCTGTGATTCTAGCGTCGGTCTTTGTCAAGCTAAGATCCTCGGAAGAGGACAAAGCTACCGAGCCAGCGACGGCAAAGGAAGAAGGGAAGGCCAAGGCGAGCGCTGCTGCGGTAGACCGGGCGGACGGCGAAGCACTCCAGAAGGATGAGAGGGAACCGGAGGCGGCCGGAGCGGAGCCTCGGAAGGAGAGAGGAGAGGAGGCGGCGGTAATAAGCAGAGAAGCTGGAAGGGATGCCGTGGAGGAAATAGGGGCTGAAGAGGTGGGGACGAACGAAGGAAAGGAAGAACGGCTTCGGGAGAAGGGAAAAGGGGAGGAGGTCGAGGACGTGGCTGCCCCGGAGCCGGTGAAAGCAGAACAGCGGAGTCACGTTCAAGTGGAGCGGAAGGTGCCCGGTCAGACGGAGAGGGACGCGGTCGTTGCTGCTCCGGTAGCTTTAGAAGAGCAAGAGGAGGACGAGGAGGAAGACGAGGACGAGGATGACGAGGAGGAGGAGAGCAAGGTAAGGATGCCCTGTCACGAGCAAGGGCGCTGCTGCCTCAGGCCACGCGGCGTGGGGGTCTGCGCCCATCCGTGGCGTGGCACGCGAGGACAAGCACGCTCAAGCAAATTCTGCCAGCCAGCCAGCCGTGAGGAAAAGTCCTGGGTTTTTTGGCGGGAGGAGGGAGGTAATTGGCGGAGATGCTCTAATTTTTTTTTCCTTCGACAGTCATCTATAGATCTCCCCTTTCTTAATTTAATTGCCTTTAGGACTTTGAGTCGCACGTGCCTCTTGCGTCAGAGCGGGAAGGGAGGCTGGATTTGATCGGTTATAATTCCAGCCTCGCCCAGTACTTTGCTCTGTCTCGGTTAGACGCCAACCACCAAACATTCCCCTAAAATATATCCGTTACTATCCTCTTACCCGCTACACCGCCACCATTTGTTGTAACCGGCTGAAGAAAAGCCACCTGTTGCTCCCGAAAATGTGAACAGGGAGTGCTCTTAAAAAGTGGTTGGATTGTGAAGTCCTCATTGCCGCCTGCCTACCTTGTTCCCTCTGAACAAATAAAGACGTGCAACTTAGTGGGGTTGATAAGCCTTATCATAAGGCTTATTATTAGCATGGCTTTGCGTGTATAGAGTCGTGGAAGAACTATGCATACCCAGTAAGGTCTTTTGCCTGGGCTAATTTCAGTGAATCCTGCTTTAGAAGGAGCCTGGAGTTTTTCTCTCTTCAATATAAATTAGAAAGAGGAAAAAAAAAAGGACTTGCAATCTTCTTTTTGTCTTTTGGCATAGTTTTAATAAAATCCCCCCTGATGGCCCCTTCTGGCCTTGAGAAAATGCTGGAGTTGGTATTTTTTTCTCATAGTTGAGGAAGTGCATGACAATCCAGGGATTCCTCTTTCCCCAGAAATATGCCCTGGCTTAGCAATTGGCAACCGCATTCAAAAAATGGCTATCAAAACCCGCTACATGCAGCTCTGAATTGTAACCACTTAAAAAGAAACTAGCAATCCTTAAAGGGAGAAAGAGTGCCTTGCTGGAATGCTAGATTTACCATGATTTTAAGAATGGAAGTTAGCTATATTTGGCCAGTTCCAGCAAACAAAAAACAGGTTTTTGTCATTTCTACCCTACATGTGCTTGGGTGGCACAGGAATTTGGTAGCAGTTTTCTAACGAATTTTAATAAAAGATGTATTTATTAAAATTCATTAGAAACATAAGAAATAGATGTTGGAGTTTAAATTTAAATTTGCTAGTCAGAAAAGATAGTGCCAGATTTTTTTTCCACCACACAATAACACAGTTATCTTCCCATGATGTTCTCATGTTGGGTGATTTGAACAGTTCAGTTCTCTTTGTATTTCTAAAAAAGGATGTACTTCCATTTTAAGACGAACTAATGTATTTATGGGTTTCAATATTAACAATTCTAGGCACTTAAATAGATGTTTGAGGAGCTCAAGCATTCCAGAAGTGTAATCCCTCAGATGTGGTATTGATCAATTTAAACAAGCTCCTTTCTACAAGTTCAGATGAATTCGCATTCTCTTCTCCCCCCCTCCCTTTAGTGTACATGTTTCTGGATTTGCTTTGAAAACACATTTCTTTGCTAGCTCAATACAGTATATCCTTCTGTTCAATATGCCAGTCTTGCCCTTTTCAGAATATGCCATTTCTTTTCTCAAATCTTTAATTTTCTGTTCTGAGATGCTCAATCTTTACCGGGGTGGGTTTTTTATTTGTTTTGGATGGGAGAGAGACGTATTATAGTTCTTCTCTACACAATGATGTCATTTTAACTGGGGGGGGGGGAGCCATGCTTAGAGAGTGAAGTCAAGATTAAGGTCTAGGATAATTATAAATACAAAGATCACTCTGGATGGAACCAGGCTGGCCACTTTGAAGACTTTGAGAGGTTTGAAGGTAAATGTTTGAATCCCACACCTTCGGTTGCTCTAGTTGCCCTATAGGTCATTAAAGTGGCAATATAGATATAGGCCTCCCTCAAGTATCGAGCATGAGACAATTCCCCCATTTAAAAACATCTGTGTAGGCTTAAAGCAGCTTTTCCTAACTATTGCTATTTTCATTTTGTTTCTGATTCATCCACTTCTGTTCCCTGCCTCTTCAGCATCTTTTAATCCAACAGTCCCCAACTTTTTGGGCACCAGGGACCAATTCTATGGGGGGGGAAATTCCTCGTGGGGGAGGGCATTTTACGCACTACCTAGATCCTGAGCATGCGCAGATGAAGCTTTGCTTGCTTGCATGGCCCGGTTCCTAACAGGCCACGGCCTGGTACCGCTCCACGGCCTGGAGGTTGGGGCCGCCTGTTTTAATCTACCAGAAATGAGGCTGATGAGAAGGGAACCAGTGATTTGCAAGCCAGACAGAATTGTTATGTCAGAACTCAGCAGGAGCTCCTAGTCTTAAGGCCATGAAAAGAAAGACCAAATATCAGCAAATAAATATCCAACTCATAAAGTTGGAAGAAAAATGCTTAGAATTTAAATTTTGGAGCAAAGATATATTTTGACTTTGATTTGTTTTCTGCATTAGGCAGATCTTTTGTATGTCTATGGCTTCATTCTTGTTGCAGTAAAGAAACAATATTAGCCAAATTTGTTTGTGAGACTTCTGCTGATTAGCCTGTTCCAGAATAAGAGGCTGATGGCTTGAGATCTGGAATCACAGCATTATAGAGTTTGAAAGAGCTGAAAAGATGTTAAGGCCATGCTTGAAAAAGCCTGACATAAAGTTAAAATTATTTCCAGTTGAATTCAGCATCTGCTTTGTTAATGGAAAAGCTTACGGATCTCTCTTGGCAAAACTTGGAAGTGATTTGTCATTGCCTTACTCCAGGGCCATGGTTTTCATCCTTGGCAACTTTAAGCTCTGTGGACTTCAATTCTCAAAATTCCCCAGTCAGGGAATGTTGCCTGGGGAATTCTGGGACTGGGAGTTGAAGTCCACACAGCTTAAAGATGCCAAGGTTGGAAAACACCACTGTAAGGTGTTTATTAACTATCCCATCTAGCCTACAATCCTGGAAATCCCTACAAGTTTCCCATCCAACTAATAACCAGGCCCAAACCAGTTTAATATCATAGCCCAGACAAAGTTATCTATTTAAGCAATCTCTTTAAGCAATGGCTTTCAGCTCAGAATAAGACTTAATTTTGCTTTTCAAAGCAAACCATAGAATGAGTGTCTAGCCAGTTGTATTAAAAACATGCGGCTTGAATCCAGACACCATTGTGCAAGAAAATGAAATTCCTCTCCATTAATAGCTCGATCTCAAAAATAATCCGAATGATTATTTTTTATACTCTAGCCTTCTGCTTCTGCCTCAGGGATCTGTTTATCTTTGCATAATTTCCCAGGAGAAACATAGGCGACATGGAAATGTTGGCCCGAAGCAAGTCTGCTGGTCAAGCTGTCCATTAGCCAGCTGGGCTTCTTAGCACTGCTTGAAGCTACCAGCAAGGTGCAGAGCATGGACCAGCCTCCCCAGGTGGAAACTCACAACAGAGCCTGTAACACACAACATTAACCAGCAGCCCTTAAGGTAAAAATGCTTGGATAGAGCCTCTCTCCTACAAGGACTGCAGAAATCTCTCAGAGAAGCAGAAGTAACATATGTTCCTTTTAAAAGAATGGCTGTTCTTTTTCTTCTTTCCTCCTCCCCCTGCCTGTAGACTTTCTATGGTATCAACATTGATCCTAAGAGGTTTACCACCTCTTAATGAAAATATTGGTAGGTTGCTGGTATGTCTTGTTATATGATTATTGATGTGGACTAAAAGAGTATTTACCTTGTCTCTTAACCTACTGAGTTTCTCTTCACAAGCAAGACTGAAATGGAAATGATTGTTTTGTGATCTTTGTCTGAGTTTGAATTCTACACACACCTGCAAACTAATTCATTAAATTATAGCCTAGCACATTAGACATCCAATCCCATGATTAATTTAAGGTTGACAATGTTGGGTAGATTAAGGAACTTGGATTCATTAAGTAAACAGTGGCTGTACTTTCATATCTCCTTTCCTAACCCCTCCCAAAAGATGTTCCTTATCATTATGACTGAGATTTCTTTGAGAAAAGTTGTGTTTTATAAAGTAAAGCTATTCGTTCATTTCTGTCCATGCCTGTCTGAAATAGCATTTTCCTCACATCACATTAGCTCTCTCATTGCTCTTTTCACCTACAATCATTTACACAAAGCCAGTTGGGTCAGCCATTCCCTCTCTGGCCAGGAGGAAGGCAATGGTGAACCACTTCTGAAATCTAGCCAAGAAAACTGCAGAGACTTACCCATGCGTCAAAAAGCCACTGTTGGAGCAGGATTCTACCAGATGATTCCCCCATTGAAGGCACAGGGACCAGTCACTCTAAGACAGCTTTCCTTGGTTTGCTTGCCTCCAAATGTCTCAGATGGCTCCCATCTCCTCCAGCCAGAATGTCCATTAGCTATCGATAATGGGTTATACTTAAAATTGTCTGGAAGGGACCAGACTGGAGAAGGCTGTTACCAAGCCTAAAAATAATCAATCCTAGGGGTGAAATGCCCCCACCAATAGTTATGTGAGAGCCCAGAGTACTACTCTACTCTCTTCTTTCTCCAGTTGTTCCCCAAAGAATAAACATCAATGCAGTTGTCTGCCATCAGCCAAAGCATGAAACCTGCCTTCAAAAGGTGCCCATATAAGGAGAGTTGAGTCTGAGACTTGGAGCAAGTTGCAGGCTGGGAACCTTGTTGGTTGGTTATCGACCCTATTTAATAAAGCTGGGCACTGGAACAAGCCAGGAGGAAAAGGAAATCCCCAAATCCTTCAGTTATTCCTTTTATTTTTAATACAAATAAATTTGTTTGTTTTAATGCAGTCAATTGTACTTTATGCAGCAATGGAGACTGTACCAACATAGGACTAGGTTTGATGAGCAGTCCTATGAGATAAGCTGCCCATCTCTTTGCTAGGCCAAATGGACCTTGTGGGCTGGCTTAGGGGCTCATCTTCTCTGAGTCAATTGATCCAGGCTATTCCAGAATAAGCTTGATTCCTCTTTAGTCTAAGACCAAATATCCCAAGGGATCTTAATGGGAATGAAAAAGACTGCTATTTAGGGACTCCAGCTCTGTGGTATTCCTATACATCTGGCAGCTGATTGGTTTGGAATGGCTGATACAAAGATGTTCCAAATCTAGCCTACAGTCTTTATGCAGCCTCGTATCTAATGTTCAGGAGTTCATTAAAGACTTTTTGGCAAGAAATCACTGCCCGTACTGGGTACACTGCTTTGGGGGAAAGGGGGAGAAAAAAAAGCAAATGTTATCCGTCCCTATCACTATATTTGGACAAACTCAGCAATTCACAGGCTGGCCTCAACAGTTAATCTGCGAGGGCATGTGACTCAGAACAGCTCAAAGAAAATCTGGATCTGGAAGTGCAACATCCTTATCACTTCAGGGGGGAAATCAATGCAGCCTGATGATAACGAAGAATCGGAGGAACTGTGTGTATCAGAGTGAAGGCCCCGTGGGGGATGAATGAGCAATGAGCTTGGCTGGAATCGGGATCAGAACATTTTGATTTAGGCTAATCCAGTCCTATTTAGGTCATTGGTTTAACTTGTTGGCGTTGTCCCTGTTTCATCCAAACTACTCAAAATGCGTTTTAAAGAATAATCAAACATATTAAAAGAACAGAGGTCTGGAAAAAAAAAAATCCCAGGCTATGAAGGCTACGTTACAATTTTAGAAATTGCACTCCAAAAGAATGCAACATATAGCTAAACCAGACCTCCTCCTTTCTGAAGTTTTCAGCCTACATTCTTTGGAATTTTTCAAGGCTGTTGATCAAAGGGCTAAAAAAAAAAATACGGAATGTCCTGGCTTAAAAACCTGCTGATTTGCAGGAGGCTGGGGTGTGTTTCCCTTTGCTACTGTCACTAGAATTGGGTTGCTATTTTTTTTAACAACTTAGATTGAAATAGCAGGAGATAGTTTTAAACGTTAGTCTCCCCTTCTGTCCCATTCCATTGGATATTCATTCAAAAGCAGATTGTGGGGAGGGGGGGGGAGAATAAATGCATATATTCCTTCTCTGCCATCCCCCCACAGCGGTAGGAATAATAGCCCTATTTAAATTCCTTTCGTCTGCCTGGCTTTTCTTGGCTGTCTTTAGAGGGAGGCTGTGCCTGACCAGCATCCAGAGGGAGAGACATTTTTTCTGTATTGACTTAAGTGCTTGAAAGGTTTGGGCTGGCAGGGTTCAGTGTGAGCTGGCGCGTGCCAAGCGTCTTCTTGAGCAAGCTATTTGTTTAGCTCTCCCTAAAGTGAGCTCAAGGTTGGTGGCACTGGTCAAAATACTGTAGAGTGGAGCTGCCCTTTGGAAATTCGACATCTTGAATGTTTCTAGCTAGGGCTTTAAACTGTTGTTTTAAAAAAAAAAAACAATAGTTGGAATGTTGAAGTGTTGGAACAGACAGTGATTTCATGTCATAATCTTTGATCACAAGCTGAATGTTCAGTCCTCAGAAGAATTTTCTTAACCATGCAATGTATTACTTTGTACCAGTCCTTCTAATGCAGCCTATCTCAGCCCAGTTTCCTCAGAATCTATTTGCATGATCTCGGGAATTTGTCATCTTGGAGGAGGAGACAAGATCTAGTCAATGTTGGTAGTTGTGTTCCAATCTCTGGTAGCTTTTTCTTATCTTAACATGCAAAGAATTAAATTTAGGATCTTATGCATGCAGAACTACTGAATGATGATCTTCATTCTTCCTTTCAGGCATAGTTTCATTGTGGAGTTATGCCATGTTGCCTTGACCAACTATATCAATTTTGCATTCTTCACTGGGTCATCGACTCATGCGGTCATTTTCTTGAAGCCTTTTTCAATACAAATATTTGATAATGTTATTGTTACCATTGGTAAGATCGATAACCTCTGGAAAGATATTACACTGCAGTCCTATTCTCATTCATCTGGGGATAAATTGCAATTGAAACCACTGGGAATTATTATTATTTTTTTGCATGCTAGGAATCCGGACAGACGTACTCCAAGTTAATTGTATTTAAAAAGGAGGATCTCATGTTTGCTCATGTGGACTTCCCTGTTTTTGGTTCCACAAAGAAGATATTTCTTGCCAGGTCAAGTCAAACAATTGTTAACAGAAAGTAATGAAAAAAATTAAATGTTCATTGATTCTTGAGGAAGGAGAGATGGAAGGAGAGATGGGTCAGGATTGAATCTCTCTGAACCTAGACTTTCTGCACAATCTGAAAGTTTATGTTCAGAAAGATGTGCAGCTTTTGTTTCATAAAGGACTGTACTTAGTATTATAAATATATAAGAATAGAAGGTGGTATATCACAGTTTGTTCAATTCGTTCCAATGTTTAATAAACACATGCAAAATAGTGCAGGAACTTTACAGTTACACACTGAAAATTAGGCTCCTCTAAAATAATAGCTGAGCATTTACCATGTTGTCAAAGGAGAGGAAATGGAAAACAGACCTAAAATCCTTGCCAAACTGCCTGCTTTATGCCAAAGATTAAAATACTACAAAATGGCTTCTACAACTGTACTGTATTTATTCAGAATAAATAAGTAGCAACAAAGGTAACAAAAAACTGAGGAGGAAAATCATATTGGGAGGACAAGTTAGGGAGTATGGCACACAAGCAAGTCAGATACTGCAATGTGTGTGGGGGGGAGGGGGGCACAGAATAGTTGCTCCCAAAGGAGGAATGTAAATTTCTGTTATCCAGATCTTATTTGGGAAGAAATATGACCACGTAACTACTTCTGAAGGCCAAGAAAGGATTGGAGAAGGATTTACAGTACATGTTCCAAATATAATGACATTGCATGTCTCCTGGCCAATTTGTAATCTAGGTTGGCATGATTTGTATTAAAAAAACTTTTATCAGGAATATTCTACATTAATTTATTACTCTTTAGATACCTGAGTGCCATAAGGTCAATGTCCCTTCTCAAGCAATATCAGTGCTTTTCTAAATAGGCAGATAGTCTCTTTTAATTGGATTGTTATATCAGGAGACGTAGACAAAACAATGAGAGTTTGTTTTTTTCTTTTAACAGGCTGGAGTATCATTTATCAGGATGTGTCTGAATCCAGTACAAATATTAACTAGTTAGCTAAAATATAGTTGCTAAATCTGCAGAATTTATAGATAAAGAGTTTGCTCATATGTTATACATTTAGCACCTTAATGTCATCCTTCTTCACATATAGGGAGCTGAGGGTATCCATGCATATTTTTTATAATTTTACAGGTAGTCCTTGACTTACGATTACAATTGAGCTCAAAATTTATGTTGCTAAGTAAAACATTTGTTAAGTGAATTTTGCCCCATTTTGCGACTTTTCTTGCCACATTGTTAGTGAGTCATTGCAGTTGTTAAGTTAGTGACTCAGTTGTTAAGTGAATCTGACTTTCCCACTGGCTTTGCTTGTCAGAAGGTTGCAAAAGGTGATCACATGATCCTGAGACACAGCAACTGTCATAAATATAAACCAGTTGCCAAGCATCTGAATTTTATTCACATGACCATGGGGATGCTGCAACCATGGAAAAACTGTCATAAATCACTTTTTTCAGTGCCATTGTAGCAATAACAATATCAATAGCACTTAGATTTATATACCGCTTCACAGTGCTTCACAGCCCTCTCTAAGCTGCAAGCTGCCTGCAATTTAGCAGTTCAAATCCCACCAGGCTCAAGGTCGACTCAGCCTTCCATCCTTCCGAGGTAGGTAAAATGAGGACCCAGATTGTTGGGGGCAATATGCAATATATGCTTACTTCTGTAAACCGCTTAGGGAGGGCTGTAAAGCCCTGATAAGTGGTATATAAATCTTAACAATAAACAATAATAAGCAGTTTAGAGTCAGCCTATTGCCCCCAACAGTCTGGGTCCTCATTTTACTGACCTCAGAAGGATGGAAGGCTGAGTCAACCTTGTGGCTGGTAAGAGTTGAACTGCCAAACTGCAGGCTTCAGCAGAAGTAGCCTGCAGTACTGCACTCTAACTACTGCGCCACCATGACTCATGTAACTTTGAACAGTCACTTAATGAACTGTTGTAAGTCAAGGACTACCTGTGCTGTACTTGATAATATTGTAAATGCAGTACTTGTAAATGCAATGTAGATAATAGATGCGCAAGAAGAACGGGCCATCATGCCTAGATGCTGCCATGTTCAGCCACAGAAAATAATGGTCTGCATGAATAAGCTAGCTTTGGAACCTGTAACGAGGCATGGTGGCATCAAAACAAGTGTATCAAGATATCACCATATAAAGTATGTAAGTCTGACTTCATCACATGTGTGTGATCACACAACCCAATTAAAGGGCTGTTGCTACAAATGAATTTTTGTTATCCGAGTTGAGTACAGGTAATATTTTTCAAATGAGTCAGTTCATAATTTTAAGGCAGGGATTTGAGTAAATCAGGATGATTTAGAGTAAGGGAAGAATGACCTGTGAGAATAAAAATAAGCGAATGCAGGATACCAAACCTAGCTTTGGTATTCAGGACAAATTCCAACATACTTGCAAGTTTATCATGTGTGTGATTTATTCTGGCTGAGTTTATATACCAGTGTGCAACTTCACATTCTTTGTTGCCTAAAACTCATCAAGTGACTCACAGTAGATGACTCACTGGTAAATCGGTTGGCTCTATTGAAAAATACTGTGTTTGAGCTCTATTTATGGTGTTTGAACTGTGGTGGCCCATTCACATAATATGCATAGACACAATTCCTTGAATGAACCATATATGCTCATGGAGAAGCCCATCTGTAGATAAATTTATCCTTGAATTTTTATCCAAAATTCCATGAAAAGTACACCCTGCACAGATAAGCTGGCCTGTATTTTTCATGGCATTTTGTTGAAAATGCAAGGGTCAGCTTAGATATTTTTAAAAAGTATTGCCGTATATGCTGTTAAATAAGCCCATCTGTGGATAAGTTGAACCTGATTTTTTGCCTCCCTTTTGGCAATTAAAATTCTTGGCTTATCTGCTAGTGAATACTGTATGTATGATCTTCCTTCCTTCCTTCCTTCCTTGCTTCCTTCCTTCCTTCCTTCCTTCCTTCCTTCCTTCCTTCCTTCCTTCCTTCCTTCCTTCCTTCCTTCCTTCCTTCCTTTTCTGCCTCTCAGTGGTTTATTTACCTTGAATCAAAGAAAATATAGTTCACCTTGGCCAACTGGCCAACTGGCAGGGGAATTCATGTCCTCTTCTGACAAAGTGCCTTTGATGGAGAGAGTGCATGTCATAATTCATGTGTAATCTTTCAGCTGTCAGAAGCATCTTGTAGTTTTAACAAAACAGAGTCCCTGTTTTTAGCCATTGCCCCATTCCCCACCATCTTTAGTGTTTTATGTCGGTTTTTAATGTGTTTAGCATAATATTTGATGAAAAATTCTGGAGAGCGATGGGATGCCAATTGCAGCCTTTCAATTGGTTATAATAAAGGTATCCTCGTCATATGTGGACATGGGTTTTTTTTCTTATAAGCAGCATAATTTAAAACAGTATTTTCTACCTACTGTTCTCTGTGATGATGGCAGTGATGACTGAGGATAAAGGGAACCAAAGTGCAGCCTAGCTGAAGCGAGCATTAGGTTAGGAAAGATCTATTTAAATTCTGAATCCCCTCTTGAGACAGAAGATTATTCATAATTTTATCCATACAGGAGGGTTACTTCTCTTACTCATTCCAAAATGCACCAGGTTACCTTGGTGGAAAGTGTCTGCAATGCTTTACCAATATATTTTTTTCCTATTCAGACTCATTGGCAATACAGGTAGTCCTCAACTTATGACCACAAATTTCTGTTGTGAGACGGTTGTTAAGTGAGTTTTCCCCATTTTATGACCTGTCCTGCCACAATTGTTAAGTGAATCACCGCAGTTGTTAAGTTAGTAACATGATTGTTAAGTGAATCTGACTTCCCCATTTACTTTGCTTGTCAGAAGTGGTGATCACATGACCCCAAGGCACTGAAATTTTGTCATAAATATGAATCAGTTGCTAAGCATCTGAATTTTGATCACATGACCAGGGGTTGCTGCAACAGTCGTGAGTGTTAAAAATGGTCGTAAGTCACTTTTTTCTATGCTGTTGTAACTTCAAATACTCACTAAATGAACTATTGTAAGTCGAAAACTACCTGTATATTACACCAAATGAAAGGCATGACTTCTGCCAGTAAAAAAATGGCTTACTGAGAGCGAGAGGGACAGGGGCACACTGACTGGGTCTGAATCAGTCTCTGATCATGCAAAATATACAATAATTTCCTTCAGATTTGGGTACAGCCACAGGTATTTTCTTTCCATCCTACTGAGAGCAGCATGTTCCCCTTGTTAACAGGAAAGATATGTTGTCCATTTTATCTAGGTTCTGGCCACCTCTCTTAAACCAGATTTACTCATCCTTTTGTCAGCTGGTAGGATTATTGGAAGACCAGAAGGTCTCTGCTGACCTTGAAGCTTGATTTCTTGGTAGTAGTGATTGCCTGAGCAATTCTTTCAATAACACGATGGCAACTTCACAGTGGCAATTTGTGAAGTTGGCCATCACTCTTTGTTGGAAGGGAAAGTGAGCAGTTTACAGTATACACATGATGTAAATGGAGCTGGCAGCAATTAGTAATTGAAATCCTTACATCCTTCTCTTGTCCTATGAGCTGGATCATATTTCTCCCCAATGCTTCTTATGTGCTCTTCAAGCTTATAAAACTCCGATGAAGAAGTAATTTTGAGTAGGGACTGCTCTCCTACTGAAAGCTACTGCAATTCTGACCCAGAAGTTTGATCTCAACCAAAAATGCAGCTTTGTATCTTAAGGGCTCCTGCTTTTCCTTTCATGAGACCTCCTGTGCCTATGAAATGTCCTGCTTGAGGTGAACTTCATGGAAGGGAACAGATTGGCCATTGACTTCCCAGTAAGAGATCCTCAGAAGCCCATCTGTATTTCATACCCCATGTATTTTCTCCACACTCTCAGCTCAGTGGCTGCCTCAGATAGCAGACATCATGAATCTGAACCCTGACAAACTGTGATAAGGTGGGGAGCTGGATGTCATACCTGAGTAAAACAGCCACTGAAGATACTTCCCCATTGCCAGAGATGAAATAAGTTTTGTTCAACTGTTATACATAGAACATGGAAGGGTTAATTATGTGTTTTGCCTTAAGCAGCAGAATGTTATGGGCCCTTCCTTCCTTCCTCATTATGCCCTGGAGAAATTCTTGCTCATTCTAAGCTCTGTTACACCTACATATACTCACACAGAAAGTAGCCCTGCTAGACATAAATGCTTTCCACTCATTCCAACCTATTAAACATAAGAACATTGTGTTTCTGTGAGCTGAAAATAATTTCAGACAGGATACATTTGTACAGTTTTTCACATTTGGTACTTATTAACTGAAGGTTGCCGTTTTCCTTAAAAACAAAACAGGAATTAGCTCCAGAGCAAGGACAGAATATGCAATATCCTATGAGGCCCAGGTCAACTACTTAGCCATTCAGCTCTGCCCTGAATGTGAAAACTTTGCTTGCCATCTGGTGACCTTAGATATTGCTGTAAAAATCAAGAATAATAAATGAGGCCACAGATTGTTATATGTTTGTAAATCAACATAAATTATATAAATCCTAAAATATACCAGTACACAAAGGCTTCTCTTTCATTACTTCCTAATGAAGGAATTGGTCAGATTGTTGTTGTTGTTTTTCAGAGAGAGGAAACAGCTGGATTGTTGGAGTAAAGGATATTTACCAAGATATGCTCCAAGATCCAAACTCAGGTTTTATGATTTGAATAGCCTCCCATCTCAAACTAGTGATTCTGGTTGTATAAACCCTATTTGGGCAGACAGCGGCCCCTGGGAAGCATATCTCAGCTTGTCAGCTTGTAGCAGAGCTCAGAACATTGGCAGGCATTTCCCTGAATTTCAGTGATCCTAGAGCAAGATTTGGATGAGGCTCCATATCTAACCTGCACAATCCTGCTCAATATTGTTCTTTTCCCATTGGAAAAGGAGAAGCTGTTAGCAGCAACACAAAAACACCATCTTGTATCAGGATCATTAAAAAGAGAGCAAGGATGAAACCTTATCTCAATAAGATATCAAATGTAGTTTAAGATAGGATGTGAATATGGAGGCAGGTAGAAAGGGTACTGAATGAACTGATATGAACTGAATGGACTTGCTTCTTTGAGCCCGAGGCCTCCAAGAAATGATGTAAGTTGATATTTGTACCTAGACGTGTTCTGTGTACAGTATGGCAAGTTTAAGAAGTGTGGCAACTTCCCTCAATCATTGGAAAGGTTGGTTGATTTTATGCAGCCATAGACTGGTATCCATTAAAGCAGAAGGAGGAAGGTTCTGGCTCTGCAATTAGGCAAGGTGAGACAGCTGCCTGCTCTTTAGGACGAGGGCAGTGCAACAGTCAGAAGAATAAGGGGGCATCGGAAGTGCTGAGGGAGAGAGCTCTGTATATGGCATGGCTTGTCTTGCTGCCCTCTGACACAGATGTTTCATCACCTACACTGAAATAAAAATGACTGTGGAAAGGAAATGCTATGTTGTCCTTCAGCTCAGTCTTGAAATGTTCTTCAGCTAGCCTAGTATATCCAAGGAGAGACTTGTTCCTCACCTTGTTTTTGTTCCTCCTTCCCTCAAAGCTTTCCCAAAAATGGAATGACACATGAGAACAGAGAAAGGAAGATAGGAAACCAGAAAGGAAGATTTTCATTAATACACTTTCCAGAGAATGACACTTTCATTAACCTAGATCTCGCCAAAGATTGGATATTTCAATTTCCATCACCTGACTTTGTCAGGATCTCAAGTGATGGGAGTTATAGACTAAATATTTGGGGGTACTGTAGTCTGAGAGAAACATTTTCTATCTATATCTATAAAAGAGACTGTGGGTGTGTATGTTCGTGGGTATGTGCCGAATAGGCTCCTGCACCCCTCCACCAATCTAGCCCAAACTTACCAGGTACATACTTTGGACTCT
>JANHJO010004275.1:83259-96689 GCA_032468235.1 Pseudoxyrhopus heterurus
TTTCGCTGGTCTACTAATTTAGTCACTATGTTGAAGAATGAAATAAGATTGGTTTGGCATGATCTGTTTTTAACAAATCCATGCTGACTGCTAGTTATAGCCATCTTCTTTCACAGTAGTCCTTCAGCTCTAAAGGCCACACACACACACAAAAAGAGGCTAAGAAATTGCTGATTGTCTTGTGCTAAGTCCTAAACTCAAATTAACAATCACTTTGTTCACACAATAGGATATGTGTATGTAGTCCTCCATTTGTATGAGCTATAATGCTCTAATAAAGTTTGTTCTTCAGGACAGGTGTACATTATGTTTCAGCTCTGTTCTAAACTCCAATCAAATTGTTAGTGTTTCATTGGATGTGTTCTGACTAACCATTTTTTAAAAAGTTATTTTAAGATTGGAACCCTTCCAGTGAAGTTGGAACAGCCTGTTTTGTACAATGAGGTACGAGTAGCTCAAACTCAGAATGTTTTACACACCCCTATTTTTAAGACACCACAAACTTATTGTTGCTATTTCTGCAGCATTCTTAAAACAAAGCTACCATTTAGAAATTCAAACAATGTAGAATAGTGATATTAAAATAATAATTGTGGAAGCCATTTAAAGATGATAAAAATCCAAGTAAATTCAGTACTGAGACCAATGAGAATCAATGGGAATTACTCACATTGTATTATTTACAGCCTAACACTAATAAAGAGGCATGTTAAAGGACTTCACTTTATGCCTAAAATGAATCAAACTGTACAAAACTTTGCTAGGAGAATCAGAAACTTGGTAAATGGTCAGTAATAAAGAGTAAATCCCTAAATTTATTCTGACAATCTGGGGTAAGATAGTACAGCCTTGTAGATGACTGGACTTGTTGGTTAATTAGAGCATAGAACATAGAATAATAGAGTTGAAAGGACCTTGGAGGTCTTCTAGTCCTCTGCTTGAACAGGAGACCCTATACAATTTCAGACAAATTATTGTCTAGTCTCTTTTTAAAAGCCCCCAATGATGGAACACCCACAACCTCTGAAGGCAAATTGTTCCATTGGTTGATTGCTCTCACCATTAGGAAATTTCTCCTTAGTTCTAGGTTGCTTCTCTTCTAGGGTAGTTTCCAACCATTGTTTCTCATCTTGCTTTTTGATGCTTTGGAAAACAGTTTGCCCCCCCTCATTTGTAGGAGCTTCTCAAATACTGAAACACTGCTATCGTGCCTCCCCTAGTCCTTCATTTCATTAGACTAGAGACATACCCAAATGCTATAACTGTTCTTTGTATGTTTTAGCCTCCTGACCCTTAATCATTGTTATTGCTCTTCTCTGCATTCTTTCCAGAATCTCAACATCTTTTTTATATTGTGGTGACCGAGCAGGATTAAGTGCCATCAAATTGCTGTCAACATTTAGCTACCACGTAGACAGGTCTTCCCCCCAAAAAATGTCTATCCCATTCATCACTACATCCATCTGCTATAATTGAATCATCCTTTTCCTTTCTTTCCTTCTATCTTTCCCAGCATTAGAGATTTTCTCCAGAGATTATAAACTTCTCAAGAGGCTATGCCTAATAGGATAACCATAATGTCCACTCTGTACATTTTGTATATACGCATATGGGACCTACAGTACAACAAAACATAGGAATGGAGTTTGTTCTTGTTCACATTTGATCAGCTATGCCACCTTCCATGTCTTCTCACCCATTTCCCTCCCAACAATTAATTTTTCATGGCACTTGAACATGCCCAATGTTGGCTTTTTAAATATTTTTTTAAAATGGTATATTTCATTGGGCTTACCCCCAAGTCTGCTGATATTACCATCTGTATAGAAGGTGCCATTTTGACTGTGTAAACCTTGATTCTTATAACCTTAACATAAAATTAAATTTGGATGGTTAAAATTGGCTTTTTCCTTTCGGCTCCCAGGGTCCCTACAATTTCCAGATATTGTGGCAAGATAACCTTGCTAAGTGCTAAGCAAATACTGTACAAAATGCTTCCTTCCCATCTGTGTCCTAGTGATCCCAAGGGCAACAGTGCTTGGATCTTTAATGAAAATTACATGTCATTTCTGGCTAAAGCTTACTACAGATTAGGAGCAAAATCCTATTTGATGGCTCTGTATTCTTTCAAATGAGTTGCAAATTGCTGACAGTTATGTCATTATGCTGCTAATGTTATAGCATATCTGTGTACTCAGATTAGCTGCATTATTCAGACTCTAATGGTGAAAACATCACTGAACCTCTTTGACAACCATGGTATCAACACTGTAGTTGCAAATAAAAGTTTTAAGAATGACATTCACCACCACCATCTTTCTACTAAAAAAGGGACAGCTACATCTCCTTGGTTTGGGGTTTTCATCTCAAGGCCCAGAGGAGCAGCAAATAAATCTAATAAATAACACGGTAATAACTGAATCCAATCTTACTGTGAAGCAGTGATTTAGAATATGAAAAAGAGGTAAAATCTCTGGCTGGGTATTAGTTAATACTTAAATGAAAGCAGATTTGCAATTTAGGGAGATCAGGAAGCATAATTTGTTGTTATTACATGAAGAAAAGCCAAATCTGAACCTACAGCATAAAAATTCTGTTCTTATCAGATGATGGAAAAGAAGAATGGATGATTTCCATCAATTTGTGACCAGCTAGTAGCATTAACAGTGGTCCATATTAACACAGAAATTGGATTCAGACATTGTACCACATGCTATAGTTTATGTAGTCATGATTTATTATTTTACACAATGATTCAGGACATACTCTGTTTTTAATACAAATAATTTTCATTATTGGAAGCTTTTCTACAACTCCAGTTCTTTCTTTTGTCCAACTAGCTAGATCCCCAAATCTGGTTCAGCATTGAACCAAAAATGGGTGAAAATTCCTCCTTATAAATCAAACACACTTAAATAAACAAAGTAAGTTGGCAGGATCCAGTAATTAGTTTCAGTCACCAGATCCTACCATATATATGAACATAACTGGGAGGGAGGAAAAGAACAAGGAGATTGACCAGAATATGATTTTAAAAATAACATGTTTCAGTATGTTAATACCTTCATCGCAGCAAATAGCCTTTCTCTTCTTCCTCTCATTCTCTTGTAGCAGATGAAAAGTTCTCTTTTAAATATAGTCCTGGCAAATTGAGAGGAAACCAGTATAAAACAATGATGACCGAAGAAGAACTTGAAGAGGAACAAAGGTAAGTTGGATTTTCTTTAAATTCAACAGAATAACTCGAGATTCTGACCCCTCTCATTTCCTCTAAATTTCTGTCTCCCATCAAGTATAACTGGTCTTAGGTATATTTAACTTTCCCAGTTGAACCAGTATAGACTTCTTAGGATCAAAGATTAATTCTTGGGTGATGTTTCAGTCATGAAGAACCTGGCCCACTTCCTTGGAAATGGATCTGTTGGCTGCTTCTCATTTCACAGAGCATTTCTCAAGGTAGCAAGATTTACAGTGGATGTTCTGGTGCCAAAAGCACCAAGTAAGCTCAGTTTAAACAAGACGCCACATAAATCTTGTGGTTCCGTGCTTATTATGATTACCAAGCACATTAAAGTGATGACAGAACAAGTCTTCATGTCTCCTATAAAAATTTCTTCCAATTCTAACCTTTTTACAAAAACTGTTTTTATTCGCCATAAATGCCAAAAAAAAAATATCTGGGTCAAATATTTCAGCATTAGCATTAAGAAAATTGTAGTGGTTTCCTGACTCCCAGACATTCAGAAATAAATTCAATAAATTACTTGCTATCTCAGAAATTGTTTAAGAATAGTATGGTAGAACAATTGCAGCACAGATGCAGCTGGGAATAAGTATATACTGATAGAATGTGCTTAGAACATTGTTTTCCTGATTTAAAAAATCAATCAATACTGTATTCCCTTTTGCTAAAGGTCTTGCAATTCTGGCTTATATTGTTACTTAGTTTTTTGTTAAAAATTAGCTTACAAATTTTGCTCCATTATGTTTACTGAAAACATTTTTTTAAGAAAAAATGTGTTTCTAAATAGAGATTCAATGATCTGACTAGATGAGGTTCATGTTCTTGCAAATTTAATCAACCCCATAAAGCCCAACCTTTAAAAATACATTCTTTAGAACAATTCCATTTTTGCATTATTATTTATTCAGTAATAAAATTTCTAAACTATTAGGATACACAAAAGTAAAAATATTGCTCTTTCATCTATCAGAGTTCAGCTGAAAATGCTACTAAATCTACAAAAAATGTATGTTTTGGAACAGAATATTCTGATAAGGGGAAAAAAGCTGAAATAACATATAAACTCATAATTATAATAGGTAATCAAATCTAATGTGACCGTCACAAACAAAATTCCCATAGATCATTTATGGAGATAAGTTTTTATCAGATCATGAGGCTTAGATGAGTCATTAAATTCAAGTTCATTTGGCTGCTTTCTGGACAAATAATTTGGTTCCTTTGTGTGGACCCTTTCTTTTGATCAGAAAGCTGCACAGTTTTTGAGTAACAGTGTGTGGGAGGAAAAGGGGCATGATAAAAAAATGAGGTGCATGAAATGCAAAACTGAATTTGGTTTAATTGGAAGTTAATTGAAATTAAATACAGTTAACTAAACAAAGCCATAGTATGATTATTTCTGTGTATTTAATTTTATATACTAAATTAAAAATTACCGTATTGGTCAAAACTGTGGAGGAATTGGGGTCTTACTCTTATTTGGCAGTGGATTACTTGCAAATCTGGGGCATGAGTTGTGCATACCTCTACTAGGAAGGATCAAATCCGATGGATGAGTTTTCCTTTCTGCTGAACAGCTGTGTAGAATTTCAGACAATGCAGCTTTTGTCAACCCTACAGTACTGTAGCATGAGAAGTTGCCTATACCAATGTTCCTCCTGTTTAACTAGGAATGTCAGGTTGTCAATGCATATGTGCCTCCTATTATCCAGTTCTTGATCTAAGATGTACACCAACAAATAAAATGAATTCTTAACTAGCGGTTAAGTCATTTCTACTGTGGATTTTTTGGCGAGGCCGAGCAATTATGTAACCATGTACAGAAGACAAGTGATTCTATGAGTGAATTTAACAGGTTTTAAATGTGTAGTGGAGGAGGCGTAGTGCTCTAGCAGATGTTGGGCTTGTTGACCAGAAAGTTGGCAGTTTGAGACCACCCATATACCACATGATGGAATGAGCTCCCATTCTTGCCCCAGCTTCTGCCAACCTAGCAGTTCGAAAGCATGAAAATGCAAGCAGATATATAGGTACCACTTTGATGGAAAGGTAGCAGTGTTCCATGAACCTTGGCCTATAACCATGCTGGCCACATGACCACGGGACCATTACTTGTATAATGCTGGCTCCCTCGGTTAGGAAACAGAGATGGGCATTGGTCCCTTAGAGTTGGAAACAACTGGGCAGAAGAAAGCCTTTCCTTTAAATGTGTATATATTCAGTTTAAATATACAGATAATCATTTTATCAGTTCTAATTTGGAGAAGGGTGTACTACTAAAACAAATGATATACCTATCGTTGGAAGAAGAATAGTCTTTCCTAAAGTATTGGGTGTAGTACATTTATCTGCTGAATTGTAGGTCAGGAAGAGATCTGTAGCCCCCTTGTCTGCTCCATTGAATGTCTTACAAATGGTCTCTTTGATTAAAGAGATACTCATTCCCTGTTCTGTTGAAATGCCTTCAAATATTGTTAGTACAATGTTTCTTTGGGAGAGAATTTTACAATAATTTAACAATACAGCAAAGATACAAATCCACGAACTTTGATTATTTGCTGAGGTTCATCTCTGAACAATCAAAGGTCATTTTGGTATACATTTTATTTTAAGGCGATTGTGCATCATCATCAATATTGTGAGCCATCTCAGACTATAAGTATTGTTTATCTCCCATTCTTCCGTTGGACTCACAACATTCAGGACACATTACATATTTGCATTCGTGTACAAATCCCAAAAGTGCGAACGAGTTGCATTCCTTTAATTATATTTTTTGTAAATGCTGGAATTATAGGCTGCACTGTCCAACAAATCAAGGTTCCTGGAACATTCCGCCATTATCAAATATTCAACACTCCTCAGAGTCTGATTTGCTGGATTCCTTATCATTTTTACTGATACCAATACGGTATCAACATTTCCAGAATTATTAGCTAGTTTTTGACCGAGGCATCGCTGGCAGGCAAAAGAGGCTCTAGTCTAGATAATTATTCCATAGCTGTGTTTTTTGCTTTGTGAATGATGTAACTCATATTTATTTCCTCAATTTCCTCTGCCTATTGATAAATCTAGTTTGACTAGTTATGACTAGATACTGTCTTCCTGGGCCTTAGATAATTTAGTTGATTCTATTGGGCACTATGAGAAAAGAGGCATCAATAGACCTTTAGAGGCTATAATAAAAACCCAAGTAATGCTGTGGCTCTATAGCAGTCGGTCATGCACAGCATGGTCCCATGTGCCAAAACTTGCCATACCAGTTGTGCACCATAGGCAGCTGACCAAATACTACTATTAATAGAATTACATACTTCATCTCATTATTCAACCAGCTGGTGTACTTTCAGCCCTTTGGAAGTACTGTATAAATGCAAAACTTCAAACGCTGCATCAGTTCCAGACACTATGTGTTACACAGACCTGCTTTGACAATTGTGCCGATCACAATTCTCTGATGTGGTGCCCTCCAAATGTATTCCTCCTGCCATCTTGGTTGGAAATGTTAAGGGTTTGCATCCCACACATCTGAAGAATTACACACTGGAGAAATCAAGTGTAAATGTTAATTTCTCAGGCAGATTCTCAGGAATCCTATGTCTCTCAGATTAGGTTGCACTTGGAGCAGCTTTGTAAAATAAAATAAATACAGAGGAACAAATGCAACCATAACAAAACCTCTTGAAAAAAGCACCTTTGGGACAATAATGAAGCGGGATTCCCTGACCTTTGTTACAGAAGTGTTTAAAGATAAACAAAACTGATCTTTTACCTGACACAAACCTGAGTAACTCCCTAGGACAGCTCTTTCCTAACAAAAGAAAGGGTTTGTTAATGACCTTTTCCACCTACACCCTGATTGCAGCTACACCGACCAGGGTTTCCTGTGTCCTGTATCTACTTTCGACCAGGGTTTCCTGTGTCCTGTATCTACTTTCCAAATTCGCCTGCCCTACTTAATGCTTGCTGCCTTGGACTGTTTGCAAACTCCTTTCCCCCCCCTCACCTCTTCTGCTAATGGGCATCTGGCAGACTGTTGCATTTCTTCTAACGGTTTCTGTTTCTTGTCACTGTGACCTTGTCTGTCTGTGTTTGTTTCTCCCAGCTTGTTTTGTTTTATTTTGTTTCCCCTCCCCCCCTCGGAGAGCTGGTGGTGGCATCAGCATTTTTCTATTTCAGGCTTTTCCAAACCCTCCTCCTTTGTTGTGGTTTCTTTGGGCAGGGTTGCCCTCAGGTAAGGAGCTACACTGAATCAACTGAGGAAAGCCATGCCACCCGCCCTTCGAGCCTTTGGTTCTTCATGCCACGTGCCCTGCGTGTGCACCCTGATCCTCCCTGGCTTTCTTCCTCTTTTTTTTTCTCCTGTTGGGCATTGCCTGGCATTGCTGCCATTTTGATGTGACCCAGGTTTGCTGCGTTTATTATATTGCAGGATTGAGCTGACCTCTGACCTCACATCCCTGTAGCAAGTACCTTAGGTCCTCGGCCACAAACATTCTAGCAAATCTTTTTGGTAAGGAGATGATACTTCTTAGAAGTAGTGGTTCCACCTATAACTTCTGCTAATGTGACTGGAAACTAAAGTTGACCATGTATTCCCCCCCCTCCGCACCTCCTCCCCTTCTCCCTATTCATAACTAATAAATTAGTCTCCCTCTCTTCTGTGCCCCGTTTCATTTATCAGGAGCACCACAGTTCAGCGGAACAAAAGAGGTGCATTTTTGCCTAGTGGAACATATGCTGCTGGCCTTTCCCATCTATTACCTCACCCACAGGCTTTAGCTAAGAGGGGGAACGTGTCCCTCCAATTTGAAGTCTGAACTTTGGGCAGCTTGGCCAATTCAATGAGTTCTGGGTGGCAGTTCTGTACTTTTGGGGCTGGAGGAACTGTCTGTCCAAATCAGTCATATGTAGCAATTTCTATGGAGGAGATTAAGGCTGAGAGAATCAGTTTGCTTGAGAGTCAGTACATTGATATCAACAGAAAGGTTTTGTTTTTCAATGTAAAGCTCCTGCTCTTAGCTAGTATGAGATATCGGTGGCACAATCAATCAAAGAACATGCTTCAATCTCTTTTGTTTAAATCGGCATCAGTTGCGCACTATTGGATGGTGCTATAGATCTTTGATATTTTGCCTTACAAGATACAGTGTCTCCTATGTTTGCTCCGGTATTTATAAACCTATTTATAAGGGCTTTGCGGACACCAGAGTATAATAGTCCTTAGTATAGGCATCAGAATAAATTGTCCTGCTTCCTCAACATGCTGCCCCTACCCACTTACAGAAAAAGCTCTTTCTTATATTGCTCTTCCTTTTTGCTGCTCTCCGAGCTTGCTTGTACTTCTTCAGGAATCAGGCAACATGAAGAGGGAGAAAAACAACAGGGAAGGAGAGCAATCAGTCAAAGAGGCTCCAAGGATTAGTCATAGCTCCCTACTGAGGCACCAGCTTGAGGCTATTCAGTCAAGTCTATAAATAATATTTAAATTGTAGGCACGAGCTGCAGTTTTTCATTAGATGGCAGACATTTAATGCATTGCAAATGGGTTAAATTCAAGTGAGTTCCAGGCCTATAAATGAACATCCAGTTAATTCCAATAGGACCTGTATTATGTATTTATTTATAAAACAATTCTAATGCAAGTTTTGAAGCTTGAACAATGGTTTCCTGCATATCTGCAATTCTAATCTTTTAATTATTATGTTGTATTTTTCATTTTTCCTTGAAAGATGACACTATGAAGGCTTAATAGTGGCATGCTCTCAAAAAATGAAGATAAGATGTTTTCTTATTTGAAATTGCCAACAAAACCCCTTTTGCTAAATTGCATTTTTTGGGCATATCTCCTTCAGTTTTTAGTAACTAGTATTTTCTGGAGGAAACTTGAGATGTAATTTTCATAACATTTCTCAAACCTATATTTCCTAGCATCTTTGGAGAATTGTTGAAGATTAAATTGGTATTAAATTGGTATTATGAGCCGGGGTGGTGCAGTGTTTAGAGATCAGTAAAGCAGGCTAATTCAACTCACCATCAGGAATTCAGTCCTCACCGGCTCAAGGTTGACTCAGCCTCCCATCCTTCCAAGGTCAGTAAAGTGACCTTGTTCTGGGCAATAGGCTGACTCTGTAAACCTTTTAGAATGGACTGTAAAGCCCTCTGAAGTAGTAGATAAGTCTTATGTGCTATTGCTATTAATACAAGGTGTTTAGTATTATTTAAGCAAAAGGGAAGACAGATCTCCTCAACCACAGTTCCTTCCTGAAGTTCAGAACATAACAGATTTGTACATATTTATTCTATGGAATGGGGAACTTGTGGTCCTCTAAGTGCTTTTTTTTTTTTACCATTTTCACAAGACCTACCCAGGTCAAATGGGAGAAGGGAATATATTGGGAGTTGTAATTCAGCAACATTTATAGAACTGAAGGTTCCCTACCTTGTAAATGCTATCTGTTGCTAAAGTAACGATAACACAGCAGTTTTAGAAAGGGAAACTTGTTTTTTTTACAAACCGAATGTGTACTTCTGGTTATTTGCTGTAAAACTTCTTTTATCACATTTCTTTCAGTGGGGTAAGTGAGTGAAAATGAGAATCTGAGGTTTGTTTTGAAGGTTTAAAAAGGCAATAGATCTGTGCTAAGCACAGAAAATTGCTTCTCCCAGTTACAGCAAAAAAAACCCTCCAAGTTTGGGGAAAATTAGAAATTAGTAGAAAAGAAAGTGAACAATGGTTGCTAATTATGATGTTTGCATATTACCTCCAGGAGAGAGATTTATATCTCTGAAGACTGGATGCTGGGAATTAACAGTGGGAGAGGCTAATAACCTCAAATCCTGCTTAGGTGCTTCTTGGAAATATAATTACATATGTAGGTCTCTTCCCCTTCTATAATGCATGAAGGAACTTTCTTTGTCATCATGCTTTCCTACTTCCATTCCACCAGAGATGGGGAATATGGAATGAAGATTGTTATAGCAGTATCACATGTTATGTTATTTACTTGGGGGAGAGAAGATGTACAAATACTTGCTTACCAGTAGGCATTCATTTATCAGATGAGGAATGGAGTAAGATAAAGTAAGACAGAGTGCTCTTCCAGTTGTCCTGTGTCTTTCATCTAAACTTCAGTGATGAGAAAAGCTTGCAGCAAATTGGATACCACAATCCGAATCTCAAATCACCTAAATGAAAGAACTTCTGACATTAAAAAGCTATTGGGCCACAATCCTTTGCTGAAATCCAAGAAGGTACAGCAAGAGGGGGCAGAGTTTTCCATTTGCTTCTTCTTTTCTTAAAAAAAAAAAAAAAACCAGACAGATTGTCTTCTTATAACAACAAATCAGTCAATAAGCTATATTTAAATTTGGACTGGACAATTCGTAATAGCTCCTGTATATAAGCCAAAGGAGCAGAAGGTTAATCAAGGCATCCAAACATTTTTCCAGTTTCCCTTTTCCCAAACACCAGCCTTCATAAGGGTGGGGATCTCTTGGAACGGTTATTCCTTGGCACCTGCCAACCCTGCTCCTTCAGTGCATGCTTTTCTGCTAATTTCCCCATAATTTTTGCTTGCTGAAACCCTATGCGTTTATGTGTTGCCTTGGGATGGTGAATACCTTCACCTCTTCTTGTCATTTGCTTCCTCTCCACTTGCCGCCTCCTCCTCCTCCTCCTCCTCCCACTCCTTTACCAGCAGCTTTGCTTTCCTGTCCAGCATGGTGCTTCTTTGGGATAAGAGAGGCTGGTAAGTTTCTGCTCCTTTTATTTATTTTTTTCATTTCATCTTCTGCAGCACGATAGAAGGTTGGGCAAAAAGGATGGACAAACACTTTGGGGTTGTTAGTGCCTCAATAAAACTGTCAAGTTTTTCTGTCCCCAGTCTGGGGCTTCTGGACATCTTGGACTACAGTTACTATTAATTCCCAGTCAAACCAGACTGGGAGTAACAGGCGTTGTCAAATTTCAGTTATTGCCCTTGTCCTTTGCAGGGTATAAGAGTAAGGAATGTTACTCTTCAAATTAAGTTTAAATGCTGTTCAATCTGTTAAGCCAGAAAAGATTTCCAGACCAGACCAGTTTTTAATAGGTCAGCTTTTTCTCCTGGGTGCTTTGCTTTTTAGCCATCATATTGAAATCCCTTGCATTGCCCAATAGGTTCACTAAGGCTTCAGTTAACCTATTTCATCTGGATTGTCATTTTGAGTAACTTTAGCTATGACCTGATCCAACCAGTAGAAAGACCCGGATATTGCTGCAGATATTATTTGTGAAAATAACCTAATAACACATTTTGTAAATTTTATTTACTAAAGAAGTGGGATTCTAAAAGTAGATCAGTTATAATCTCCCAAACATCAGCAATTTGGCTCGCTCAATATTTTCTGGCAGCAAGACCTATTTCTGCTAGCAGTTATCTGGTTTGGGGCACCAGAAGAAACACCTTGTTAAAAATGCAGCAAGGAAGTATGGAAAGAACTGGCAAATCAAAAATACGTTTTGGACTACAGAGTAGCTGGCTGCTCTATGCTTTTAAAATTGCTATTATTTTCAAATGCAGTAAGTTTTCTTAAAAACTATGCAGTCCGATTTTGTATTTTGACGTATAAAAATTTGAAGGGCTTTTTTTATGCCTGTATCCGATTCTCTTTTGTGACACATTTCCTAAATGTGCCTGGTATAGAACTGATCTTGGATTATTATTATTCTTTTCACTTATATTAAAAATAAATCATACTGGGGAAAATTCCAGCCTTTTGGGGTTGACTAGATCAGGAAACAGATTCCACAAGAAAATTAGAAGTCAGCTTTATAGAGATAAACTACATTAACAGAACCTTGCAAATCTGATTATATTTTCCCCTCCTCCCACTTAATGAGTCAAAGAGGAGCCAGCCTGAATGTCTTCCAAATATTACCCTTTTTTGCCATACTTTAAAGATTGCTTCTGTCCTTTTTTTCTGGGTGTGAGAGATGGCTGCTGAATATTCCCCGCAAGACCATATCCATAAGTCTCTACAGGAATTGTCTCCACGGGAAATTTATCGATGAACTGAATTCTTTTTTTCTTTACAACTGCAGAGAGAGAGAGAAGATGGGGGTGGGGGGACGACAAGAAAAGCTGCTTTGACCCCTTGATTGTTTTCTATTTCTGTTCAACTTCTAGTTCTCATTGGCCTATCTGCAGTCTCCATAGTATATTCTTCTATACTTCATAAAATAGAATTCTTTATTGGTCAAGTATGATTGGACACGCAAGGAATTTGTCTCATTCATATTTCTGACCCTGTCATAGACAGACATTTTCTGCCTGCAAACCTATTAGATGTTGTGGGTATAGTTCTTCAGCAAGCAATAAAAGGCGAGTCAAAACCAGTAAACTACCAGGACGTTTGAAAATTAGCATCTACCATGGGACTGTATGAATGAAAGTTTTATCATCTTGCTTCATTCACGGAATTTTGAAGGAAGTTGGATGAATTTGCTTTCCAGATGTAACCTTCAAAGTTCTCAGTTTGAAAGTCAGCTCTCAGCTTTGACCTGTATTTTGCAAGTATATCCTCATAAAAGAGATAAGAATTAGATAATAATCCATCATATTAAACAGTTCTATAGCAAAGAATTACTCCAGGCAATTTTAGGGTTTCTCAGGTAAAACAAAAAGCCATTGATTTTAAATAATAATTTATTTATTTTATTTTATTTATTTTAAGAAAATTTATATGCCGCCCAATCCCAAGGGACTCAGGGCGGCATACAACAAAGATTAAAAACAATATATAAAACTGTATCTAAATAAAATTATTCACATTCTCTCACTCCTTTATCTCTTAACTGGGAGACTGTTTTGAACTGGTGTCAAAAGGGAGCAGCTTTGCAAGGCTTTATGTAGTCCAGAAGAAACCTTTTAGATCCTACTAGTCAGACGTTTCCTTCTTAATCACATTTTATATTAAGTAATAAAATAAAAATTTAATACATCTTTGACAATGAATGTATTCAAAAATTTAATATGAGTAGATCATCATAACCATGGACAGATGAAGAGTGGAGAAATGAATTTTAATGCAGCCATGAGGAGGAACCGATTATTTGTCATTTAATGCTTAAATCTTTTCTCAATTCCATCCCTCCAGACTTTATTAAGTAGAAAAGCATTTTATTGCAATGTGTTTTGCCAGA
>JANHJO010004276.1:3374-14262 GCA_032468235.1 Pseudoxyrhopus heterurus
GTTTATACTCGGGTCAGCTTATACTCGAGTATATACGGTACTTTGCAATGTAATCCTTTACATATCTTTTCCCCACAGATTTTCCTATGGTGTTCAAGACACATTACACTCAAAGTGTAGATAAGATAATCATTGGCGTTCATATAAAATTTAAAAATATGTACTGAAAAGGCTAAACTCTGGGACTCCTGCATAGCCCAATTTAAACTCATAAAAAGACAATTAAGTAAACAATATTGAATAAATATAGAATTAAGACTACCTATCCATATTTTCATTTGTCTGCAGTGATTTCAGGTTTTTTTGATGGTATTAAAGCAACATGTCCCATCCCGTCTTACTCTAGCAATAGCCAAGGATAATTCCAACAATGTGTTAAATCTGTTAGGCTTTGTCACCTGTTGCACAGGAGAGAAATCAGTTGTCTGATTATGGCTTAGAACTTTAGAGACAAAGATAACTGTCAGTGGGGACATTACATCTCATGCTAGTGTAGTTTTCTACCAATTCAATAATGGGTGAATATCATTTAAATCTAGTAGTAAAGAAAAGTTCTCTCTTGCAGTACATTGTAAAAGCAGTTTCTTTTAGTCTTGGAGCCTAGTGGAACAATAAATGGTAGAGGCAGCCAGCTATTTGATGGCTTCCGTGTATTTTGGACTTCAAAACCCATCTGCCCATGCTCACATAGGCTATGTTAGGGATTGTGAAGCTGTCTCTTATAGTGGATGGTAGGTAGTAGGTAGGTGCCCATCCCTATTAGAGAACCTTCCATGTCTTTGTACTTTGGCACTGAACACATTCATGCAGTAACATGATCGCTCCCTATTCATTTTAATGTGGTTAAAGTCTATAAATCATCTCATTTTTCTGATTAAGTTTTTTGTGCTTATCAGAAAGAAAGGGGACATGGCTTGAAGAAAAAGCTGTTGGTTTGGCGGAAGAAATAGTGATTAACAGGGTGGATAATGAATAAAAATGAAAATGGAGTAGCTTCAGCTCTGGTTTAATAAAAGTAGTAAGAAAGAATCTGCTTGACTAGTTTATCTTCAAAGTACAGTATGTTACTTTTGTTTTATGGTAGCATAAATTCTAATTCCCCTTTTATCCTTAATATTATTTACTAGCTGATGATCCGGTGATGCCCAGGTATTTATTTCCTCCTCCTCTTCTTCCCCCTCCTCCTCTTCTTCATCATCACCTTCCTCCTCCCCCTGTTCTTCCACATCTTCTTCCCTCCTCCTCTTTCTCCTGCTCTTCATCATCATCTTCCCCATCCTCCTCTTCTTCCCTCTCCTTTTAATCATCTTCCCCCCTTCTTCTCCTCTTAATCATATTGTTCCCCCTCCTCCTACTCTTCTTCCTAATCTTCCCTTCTTGTCTCCACTCAAGGGATATAGAATTGGTGTTGGGTCATGTCCCCCAATTGAAGGCCGGCATTTGCGCAATTAGCACCATTCAGCTGTTCCGGGTCCTTTTCATTGAGCACGATCCAAAATCGTGGATCCAGGCCAAACTCCATTTAAAGCGCCTGGAAGGCAGGCCGCGGGGAAGAGCTCCGAGAGCTGGGCCCTCACCCTCTCCGCCGTGGTGCTGCTGGGCCAAGATGGCCGCGGGGCTCCTGCTGCCCCCTCCCTGGTGCTCTGCTGGTGCTTACGTGCAGGGCATGGTGGCCAGCAGCAGCGGGTGAGCATAGAGGGTGAGGTTGTGGCTGTTGGAGCTCTTCTCCGGGGGAGTCGCGCTCACCTCCATCCCGGGATGTCCGTGGCTATGGACACGCTTTGGGGAAGGCGAGGATGCCTTCTGTCAGGGCAGGGAGGGCCCCAAAGAGCCACCAAAGGCTCCTCCAAGGGGAAGGACAATGGGGAGCAGCTGAGCCCTTCTGATATGTGAAGAAGGAGTTCCTTCTGCGGGCAGCCAGATTGTGACGACTGGCCAGCGCTCAGCCAGGAGCTCTATCTCCTTCAATCAGGTGTTGAAGGAGCAGAATGGGAGTGTTGGCTGTGGGATGCAGAGCGCGCATTAGATGTTTCTGTCGTTGGCGGCGTTGGCAATAATCGTGCGCACCACCGCAATTATGTTCAATGAGCAGCTGATTTGCGGCGATATGGGTGGTGCTGTTGTGCAAAGAGAAGGGCAGAGTTGGCGCCGGCCTGGAGAGTGCGGAGGAGATGTTTGTGTGGGTTGTGGCAGGGCCGCGATCGTCTGTATTGAAGAGCTGAGTGGCAGGCAGCCAGGCTGCCTCTCTGTTGATACCACAGGTGATTTTCGTGCACTCTCCAGGCTGGTGCCAATGCTACCCCTCTGTTGACACAACAACTGATTTGTGCGCACTCTCCAGGCCCGCGGCAACGCTGCCCTTGTCTTCATAGAACAGCTGATTGGTGGCAAAGTCACGCAGCTGTGGCACTGGGCTGTAGAGGCTGCAGTACAGCTTCTGTACACATGCGCAGTGAAGTGTTGAGGAAAAGCAGCCATTTAGGAGGCCTCTGCACATGCGCAGTACAGCTTGGGAGTGAAAGGTTAGTGGGGATGTCCACTTTGGCATCCTTTTTTGGGGGGAAAGAAGCGGCGATGACGTTCCCCAGTGTTTGCCTTGGGAGTCCAAGGTATGTGCCTGGCAAATTTGGGGCAGATTAGTGCTGGCATGGAAGAGCCTATTCATCACATACCCACAAACCCACACAACCAGACTTCTGTTTTATATATATAGATTTGTTAGCAAAAATTAACCTATTATAACACAAAGCAAAAACAGTACCTGAAGAATGTTTGTTTTGTGACTACTATTTAACATTGTTAAATAGTAGTTAATAGCCTTGTTAATTAGTATTCAAATTATCAAGGCTATTCACAATAGTCACAAAACCTGAAATGGAATGATATTTTGGGACTGTCAAGAGTTTTCTGGATGTATGGGCAACAATATAAATTAGGTAGGTAGGTTTATAGATGATAGGTAGGTAAGTAATAGAAGGATAGACAGATAGCAATAGCACTTAGACCTATATACCACTTCACAGTGCTCTACAGCTCTCTTTAAGATGTTTACAGAATCAGCATATTGCCCCCAATAACCTAGGTCCTCATTTTACTGACCCTGGAAGGATGGAAGGCTGAATCAACCCTGAGCCAGTGAGAATTAAACTGACAGACATACAGACAGGGAAAATTGGTGGGGAGGAAAGAATTTGGATATTTTAAGCAAGAACCCATTTCTGATTGTAAAACGTATATAACTGAGTTGAACTAACAACATACCGTATTTTTTGGAGTAAAAGATGCACTTCCCCCCCCCCCCTAAAAGAGGCTGAAAATTAGGGTGCCTTATACTTCGAATGTAGCCATTTTTGCCCTCACCTGTTCCAGGCTGCAGAGCACATCGCGCCTCCCGCCTGTCCCTCTAGTTTTCAGCAAGGCTGAAGGGATGCTGCCTCTGCATAACAGCTGATTGGGGGTATTAGACAATCAGCTGCTGAAACTGAAACTAAAAGTGGCTTCAGCACAGGGAAAAAAAAATCTGAGGCAGATTTTTTTCCCTTTGTCTCCTGTGCTAAAGCCAGTTTCAGTTTCAGCACAGACTTGATTTAGCAGGAGCAGCCCCAATCAGCTGTTGTGAGCTGTTGGGGAGAAAAACAAGGGGGGGGGGAAATCGGCCTCTGCCTCTCAGATTTTTTTCCCCTTTTGTCTCCTGTTCTGAGGCCTGTTTCAGTTTCAGTTTCAGCCTGATTCAGCACAGGAGACAAATTGCTGGGAGGCAGAGGCAGATTTTCCCCCCTTGTTTTCCTCTCCAAAAGCTGGGTATGTCTTATACTTCAGAGCGTCTTATACTCCGAAAAATACGGTAGATACCAAAGTGTTGGATAGCTTCTCTCTTTTAGGACTGACTATCAGAATACAACAATTAAGGTACATGTTGTAGTTTAGTACGTGATAGGATAGCAATTGAAGGCTTAGAACAAATATTCTGATGCTACAATCTGTCCATACCTGCAAAGATAAGAATCACGCAGGGAATGATTTTCTCATGACTTTCTATTGAAGCAAAAGTTGGACTTTGAAAAATCAGGATATAGTATTACCACTCTGAATCATAGAGTTGGAGAAGACTCTTGAGAATACTATGAAATACCGAAGAAAACAAATAAATGGATCATAGAACAAATAAATTCCCAGCTCTTGTTCAAAGCAAAAATGACAAGCCTCAAATTATTGCAATTTGGACACATTATGCAAAAGTCCAGCTTGCTGGAGAAGTCCATAGGTGATAGAAGGAAAAAAAAGATGATGACCTGTAACAAGATGGACAGACTCAATTACAGTTGTGGTGGGTATATAGTTAGAAGACCCAAAGATAGATAGACAGATACTTCTAGAGAAGGTCTATCTATGTGATCATGAAAAATTGACACACACTTGATGGTGTATAATCAATTGATCAATCATTCAATCAAAACAATTGACAATGAAAATTTCTGATTAAATTCAATCCAATGGATACATCCGCACATTCTTTTTCCCTTGTACTAGGATCATAAAAATCTTAATCAACAAGCTTATGTGGCTACTATCCAGATACAAGACTAAGTCAGATTTATACTGGAATATTAATTCAGTTATGTCCATCAATTTATCATACTCCGTTCTGACCTTTTGCAGCATTTTCTCAAAGACAATGAAATTTATAAGTATTTGCAAGGAGAAGGATTCTTTCCCTTGAAAATTCAGTTAAGAGATGGTTAAATTCCAGAGTGGCTTAAGCCTGCTTCACTTGTAAAGTACGGAAGCTAATAATAAGCCAAAGTGAACTTTGGAACTGAACTGTAACCCCTTGCATTGGGGTGGAGTTGGAGAGACTGAATGAAGCTGAGTGTTTACTGGCTGGTTGCCCTTCCTGATGCCTAAGAGGAGCTCATAGCAGATATTTTCTCTTTGTGCCTAGAGTAGGGGTGTCGTCACAGCGTCATCACATGACATATCAGATTTTCCCCCCTTCGCTAAACCGGGCATTGGTGTGGCCAGTAGATGACGCATCTGGCCTGCAGGCCACGAGTTTGACACACCTGGCCTAGAGAGAGAAATATCTACCACTACCTAGGATCAAACTCATGGCTTCCTTATTGTGAGGCAAGAGCTCCACTTCTACACCACCACACCGCTCTGAACTGTGATGGCAATTAAGGTATTGTATTAGGACTGGAGGATTCAGGTTCCAATCAGCCACAGGAAGTTGAATGTCTGATTTTGGGCCAATCACCTTTTCTTAGGACAATCTGCTCCACAGGATTGTATTGTGGGAACAAATGAAAAGGGATGGGGAAAGGGATTGGAATGCACGTGCCTTAAAGTCCTGGAGCAAATAAATCAATATTTGGCAACACATATTACTTATTTTAATATGACATTATTTTGGATAGGAATACAAAGGATTGTGCTGTTAAAGGAAAGATAAAAATAAAGAACTCTGATTTACAAGTTGAGAGGACTGAATCACTGCAGACAACAGAATGTTCCAAAGACTGGCCATCTAGCCATGAAAATAGATTAAGAGAAGAAATCAACAACAACCAAGCATTTATAATTTATGAATAAACAACTTTGCCTCACCATTCATAAAACTAGAAAAAACAGACACTTCCTGTGTTCTACTGAGTTAAAAATGCAGTGTCCTCTAGCAGCTTGTACCCTTAAGAAATCTACAGGATAATAAGAATTCTTCACAGACATTTCTGAGTCCCTTACAAAACAAGGCACGTTTAAATCTCTAATACTAAAATTATTGATCCTTTGCCAATTGTATTTATGTGTTTTTTTTTTAATATTGTTCTTTTGTATGCACTCCTTTTTTCTGGAAGAGAGGAGAAGAAATGGTAAAAGAGCTTTGAAATTGTTAATTTTTCCCACTGCTCTGAAGTTTGCATTTGTTCAAGCTACTTGCTTACAGCGGATTTGTTCCCTGCCTACGCTCCCAACCTTACGCACACTGGAGAAGCATATATTCTCTTCGATGTCTGGGAAAACAGAACAAAGCAAAGCCCCATTCTCCAAGTGTGACCAGCAGAGTTTTTGGCACTTTATTCCAATGGCTTTCATGTTGAAGCTGAGGCATGAGATTCCTGGGATGAGGCCCAAAGCTGACGGAGATATTTCTTTCAAGTGATCAAAGCCTAGAATTTTAGTCAATGAGCCTCTCTCTTTAATTTTGCATTTCTCTAATCTTAATCAAGGCCTACTTTTTTTTGACATTAATGATTTTATCATTCATCTTGTCTTCCATCAATTTACCTGAAACAGAAATTAAAGCTAACTATCCAATACGTAAATAAAAACTCTAGCATTATTCTGGCGACATTTCAATGAGCTACACCAGTTGCCATACAATGTTACCAATTTTTGCCGGAACCTTAAAAGCAAATCCACATTTGAATTTCCAAGCGTTCATTCCTAAATTGCCACTAAAACCTAAAACTTCTTTCGGCCATCATTACTTGGTCGAAGCACATTATTCTTGTGACATATTTTCCGGGGGGGAAAAATCAGTTCAGGAACAGGTATCTACCCAGACACAAAAAAATTACATCCGGCTTTTCTGTAATTGTCTGACCTTCCACAAGGTACTCCCATTAATCATCTTGTCATTCAATGATTCAGTAGCTTCCCTAGCCATCCTCCTATTTCTAAGGCGTTTATATTCAATGTATTGTGGATTTTATTATTATTGTTTATATTCTCATCAAAGTATTTTTAGCATCTCTTACTGTAACCCTTTCTGGAAGGTCTTTTTTTTTTTGCATTGACCTCATTTGGACAAGACTTCCATCTTCTGAAAAAAAGCTTTTCTCTGTTATTTTTCTAAGTATCATTCATAGCCAGGTTGGTGGTTTCCTTGGACTTTGTCATTCTTGATGAGCACTATTTTTTGCTGAGGACATACAGTTGAGGTTTTCAAGTATTTTACAATTCTTGGTTATATTTTCACTTTCCTTTGTGCCAATCTATTATTTTATTTCCACAGCCACCTATTTCAACAAGTGACTCTGAGTAGTATACATCATAAAAACACTAAAAAAATACAAAATAAATGTACATGGTGGTCAAGTAAAATTATTACCATGGGTGTTATATAGCCAAGAAATACAGCCTTTATCATACTTGGGGCCCTAGGTCTGGGTATCTAAGCAAGACTTCATGGCCTTATGAAAGGCCAACAGGTTCGGGGTCATCTTGATCTGTAAAGAGAATGTTCTCAGAGGGCAAGGGCTGCAGCAAAATGGCACATCTCCTGGTTCTCCTTGGCTGACAGACTCACAACACCTCCAAGCTAACAATTTGCAAGAGAAATTTTCTCTAAGTCATCTTTTCTATGGCTAATTGGTTTTAAGGAACAACCCCTTAAAGCAGGGATGTCAAATTTGATTTCATTGAGGGTCACATCAGGGTTATGTTTGATCTCGGGGGGGAAGGGGGGCATGGCCAGGGGGGGCATGGCCAGCTCAACGTTACTTTTGTCAAGGGCGCCTGTGGTGGCCCAAGCCTCTGCCATCGAAAACGGGTTCCTGAGCTCCATTTTTGGCTGCCATCGCCTCCTGCAACCCTCTGCCAGTGAAAACAGAGCTCGGAGGAGGGCAGCCATCTTGAGCTCCGTTTTCACTGGCAGAGGGTTGCAAGAGGCCGTGGCAGCCAAAAGGAGCTCAGGAGCCCATTTTCGCTGGCAGAAGCACTGCGGGCCAGTCCTTCGCTGTTTCCAGGGCGGCCCTGTGGGCCAGATCTAAGTATCCTGCGGGCCGGATCTGGCCCCTGGGCCTTGAGTTTGACACCCCTGCCTTAAAGTATCCAGAAAAGCAACATTTTTGGTGGTCAAAATACTGTTATTTTGTTGATATGATTTGAAACAATCTTTCACTGGTTAAACGTCCCTCTAGTTATTTGTCTGATTTCATTATCTGAAAACTTTTTCTGGTGTCACCATAGGGAAACATGTATAGAGATAATTAGGATACAAGAAAGCGATTCGTATCTACTCTTTATCAGATGTAGAAAAGTTAATCCTGGAAAATCTAGGTAATCTAGGTAATCACTAAGAGTTGACACTGATTTGATGGCACATCAGAGAGGTTAAAGACCCCAAGGCATGGAAATTTTGAGTAATTACACAGCCAGTTTTTAAATTTAATCTTAAATTACAGATGGAAAATCTGAGTACAACTCAACCCACATGGGTTCTCTGTGAGTCCCTAAAAGCTTTGGGTGTATCCCTTAAGGCCCTCCAGAATTTGACAGCAATTTTTCTTTCTAACATGTTTAGAGGGGGATATTGTTATATAACTGTGAAGTAAACAATTAAATTACAATGAACATATTTAATTAAATTAAAATGAAAGAACACTGATCTTTCATCATCATTGCTGTATCCTTTTTTTTTTTTAATTTCTGGTAACTGTCTGGACTAGTCCCTATGATTTTCTTGGCAAGGTTCAAGAGTAGTTTACCGTTGTCTCATTCTTAGGGCTGAGAGAAAGTGACTGGCTTTGGGCCTAAGGTGGGACTAGAACTCAGTTTTCTGGTTTCTAGCCTGATGCCTGAACTACTACACGAAATTGGCTCTTGACTTTTGCCATATACTTTCTTACTTTTTAGTCTTGCCATCCAAAAGCTGCTAATAATGCTGCAGTTCTTATTCAGTGCTTTTTCTTTAAATGATAACAAATGAAATCGGGCTTCAGGATTTAGCTTTGCTGGCTGGGGATTTCTGAGAGCTGAAGTCCGCCAGGCTTAAAGTTGCCAAGGTTGGAAACCCCTGGTCTATACTAGTAAACCAATGAATGCTTAGCTCCAGTTTGGGTGGGATGATCAGCACCCAACAAACAGTTGGTCTAAGTCTACCGTATAAGCCAGTGGCCCCCAATCTTTTGGGCATCAGGGACTGGTTCCATGGATAAAGGTTATTCCGTGGATCGGAGGGGCCGTGGTTTTGCATGTTGCCTGCATCCCGTGGATGGGACATTGCTTGTTTGTGTGGGCTGGTTGCTGGTGTGCTATGGACCGGTGCTGGTCCATGGACCAGGGGTTGGGGACCCCTGCGATAGGCCTTCAGGAAAGCAGTTAAGGCCTGGCTCTTTCCCTAAACCAGGCTAATATAAGGAAAACCAGTGTACTGAAATTACAGGAAGAATCATACTTAAGAGCAAAGTAGAACTTGGTTTGGATGGTTAGTTACCAAAATTGTGAAAATATGGATAGGTGCATTTAAAACTAACGTTCTTTCCTGATGTTGCAATTAAAGCCATGGTGCCTTTACTATTATCAGTGTCTGTTTGAGACGTTAACCAACAATTTGACATGAGCTGCCATGTGCTCAAAACTTCATCTAGACAGACTTCCTAAGTGGTTAATAGAAATGTCCTAGTGTGCCAGGTTCAATATATTTAAAACTGCTACAAGTGTTACTAGCCACTGGGGATAAAGAAATCTGAAATAAACATTCAGGATATACAATGATTAATTACCTCGTTATCTTTCCATTAGCAGGAAAGACAACACTCTGTGTGTGTGTGTGTATGTGTGTGTGTGTATGTGTGTGTGTGTGTACCATCATTTTAGCCATGGTCTATGTCCACTGCAAGATGAAGGCATGTCTTCCGCATGTTTCCAACCCATGAGGCTCTGAGCTTTCTTTTGCCAATTGGGCCCATGATATTTGCTGATGTCATCGATCCATCCTCGACTTACAACAGTTCATTTAGTGACCATTCAAAGTTACGACACTGAAAAAAGTGACTTATGATCGTTTTTCACAGTTACGACCTTTCTAGCATCCCAATGGGGAACCCAGATTCACTTAACAACTGGCATACTAACTTATCAACTACAGTGATTCACTTAACAACACAGGCCACAAAGGTCGTAAAATGGGGTAAAATGCATTTAACAAATGTTTTACTTAATAGATATTTTGGGATCAATTGTGGTCGTAAGTTAAGGACTACCTGTATAGAGCCAAGATCCTCTTTTGACTTGAGCTCAACTCTTGGAGATTACACAGAGAACCTGTGTAGAAGTTTTGGTAACAATATGGACATAGTTTGCCATTGTCTTCCGCAATTATACATTTTTACTTCACAGTTGTACCTGCAGTTTTCTTGATGCATCCCATCCAACTAATTTTGTTTAGCTTTCTGAGATCAGCCAAGGACTTCATATAACTTGTCTCAGTCCCCCATCAATTATAAGGCACTATATCAGTGATGGTGAACCTTGAACCTTTTCGGCATGGAGTGTGAGCTCCATTCCACCTCCAAATCTACAACCTGTTTTAAGACTCACATTCTTGAAAATGCAACTTGTGAAAATGTGTCCTATTCAGTGATATATGGCCTGTCTTACATAGGCTTGAGCTATATTTTTTCCTGCTTTCTCTGTTCTTCTAAGAAGTCTTAATTAGAGGAAGATAAAATAGTTAATTCTACTAAGCAACTTCAACTTGGTTTACCAGAGGTTAAAAGGAACTAATTTCCCCCCTTAAAATTCCCTTAGATTGGAAATCAGTCCAATTGGTTTAGAATTTTTAGGATTAACACCTCATTTTACTTGTCAGTTCCACCAACTACCATCTCCAAAACTGCAAAAATAAATAAATGTCCAAGAATTTCTATTACATGTTTGATTAAAATGTCTGGATAATGGTCTTGGGTTCAGACTTCTGCCTAAAGAGCTATCACTTGTCAGAACAGACTTAATGCTACTTATTAGAACATGGGCAAACCAAATTAAACATGAGAATTAGACCCAGTGTCAGCGTTCCAATGAAGCTTCCCCATTTAGCTTATTACTCAGAGACAAAGTCCATCCAAGGTAAAACTTTAATTGGGAGACCCCATGTTGGTACAGA
>JANHJO010004276.1:44806-55272 GCA_032468235.1 Pseudoxyrhopus heterurus
GGGAAGGGAAAGGAAAGGAAAGGAAAGGAAAGGAAAGGAAAGGAAAGGAAAGGAAAGGAAAGGAAAGGAAAGGAAAACCAAACCAACACACATACAGCTACTAACAGTGTCAGCCCTGACTCCACCCGGGCAATGCCAGGTCATCAGCTAGTAGAATAATAATACCACACTTTAAACTGGCTCAATACTTCTTAAGAATGTGTTTTCGTCCCACAATCATTGCATTCTCTCTTCCTACTCTTTCTTTCAAAATCTAGCACACACTGGAAGTTGAGAAATCAAATTGTTGGGTTCAAGGCCCTTCCTGGGCCCCTTAGAAATTTTGAATGTTTTCGATGGTGAGGTCTAGCAAATTTCATGTATTTCATTTTCAATCATTAAACATAATGGACTGTTCAATGAGTATTCAGGAAGGCCTGGAGGAACATTGTCCATGGGGTCATGATGGGTCGGACACGACTTCGCAACTAACAACAATACACTGTGTAAATAAAATCTTGAAAAATTATGCAGAAAAACTTAGGAAAAGGTGATTGATAAAGGAATATTCAAATCAAGGAGTAACAGGTAAACAGAACAGAAGGGAGTAATGTTAAAAAGTACAATTTGTTAACAATCTTTGAAGGTCTCTGAATAGTACATGGAATGTTTTGAGCATCACATTTAGCTGCAAGATGTTGAATATATTGAAATGTGCTTTTTACTGCTCCTGTTCATGATTTACTAATCAATTTATTATTTCTAAGCCTAAATAAGAATGCATGTTCATTTTTAATTAACATGCATCCAGTTTGAATTTACCATGCATCCAGTTTGAATTTACCAGAAAAAAACCCAAAAGCATTTTCCAAGGAGTATAGAACCTCAGCATTATTTAACAACATCTTAAATCTCAGGTATATGAAAACATTTATTACAATAGAAGGACCTTCATCCTGGAAATAAATGAAGACAGGTATAGCTAAGGTAATGGTCAGTTGCAGTTCACTCAGTTCCGGCTTCTCCAAAATGTGATGGATGAAGGATGAGTTGGTGGATTACATAAATAAATGGAGATGGCCAAAGTTTATTAGTTGGGAGACTGTACTTTTTTTAAAAAAAAGCAATGTAAAGAAAAAACACCATGAATATACAGAAGAAATCTACAGAAAAAATTTCAAACTGACGTCAAGAATTTGATTATTACTTATCCAAACATTCTGAATGAAAGGAAATGGCCCCTAAACAACACTTCTGACAACAAACCTCTAGAAAATACAGTACCTGCAGAACTAATTAAAACCTCAAAAGATGATGCAGTTAAAGTGCTGGATTGTAAGCAAGTATGGAAAACAATGCAATGGCCAAGAAACTGGAAAAGGTTGGTTTATATTCTGATTTCAAAAAAGGATACAGTTAAAGAATGATCAAACTATTTTTTTTCAATGGCATACAAGATGTTGCAATCATTAGCAGTTTATGGAATGAAAATTGGCAGATATATAAGATGGATTTGTAAAAGGCCGGAGCATCTGAGATCACATTCCTAATATCTGATGGATAACGGAAAAGACAAGAAAGTTCCAAAAAGACATCTAGTTTTATTCTATTTGTTATGCAAATGTTTTTGACTTCAAAAACCATTATAATTTAATCAGCTGGTCCTTAAAAACATGGATGCACCAGGCCATCTGATCTCCCTCTGGAATAATTTCTATGATGATCTGGAAGCAACAGTTAGAATGGAAAATAAATCAACCAAATGTACCAAAGGTGCTTTTAAAAAAAAAAAAAAAAAGGCAACTGGACTTTCTGATTTTTCTTTAACATGTTTCTCTTCTCATGCAAGACGTTTTTCCAGTTCTAACTATGGGCAAGGAAAGGGATTTAATCAACTAAATGGTTCACAATTGGGAAAGAAGTACTGTATATCAAGACTGCATATCGTTCTCTTGTTTATAAATTATATACAGAACATGTCATGAAAAATGTTGACTAGGAAAAATAGAAATTGGAATTAAAATTGCAGAGATAATCATTAACAAGCTCATCTATGCGGATACTACTCTAATGCCAGGAAGCAATGGAAGACTTATACTTTTTGTTCAATATACAAATAAGGACGATAATGATGCAAATAAGATGTTGAAGTAGTAACGAACTATCTTTCTAAGGTCAAAAATTTCCAAGGATGAAAAAGAAGGCAATGCCTGCTTGGTACAAATATTATATCCACTTCCATATAACTATTTTCTCCTGTTCATGGCCCTCCCTCCACCTACCTGGAACCAGAAGGAAATTGTGTAGCCATAATCTTGCCACCAAAACACATCCCAGCCATGTGCCCAGAACGGGTTGTGCTTTGTTGCTCTCCTACAGCTTCAATGCACAACCTAAGGAATATGTTTGGTGGACCTCTTGGGTTGTGGTTCAGCAGCATGCTGCTGAGCTGGCAGACGATTCTGAATCCAAGGGAGATGTGGAGTCAGTGTCAGAGGGAAGGGAGGAATTGGCTGTTGACACCATGCCAGACGCTGGCCCCTCCATGAGCTATCAGGAGTCGGTGGTTTCTAATAGCAGTGGGGAGGAGGCTCTGAGTGATGCTACAACTCGGAGGCTGCTCAGAAGACAGCAGCAATGTCAGCAATGACGGAAGGGAAGTCAAGCTACAGCTGACCGGTAATTGACCACACCCTATAGGAGTTAAAAGGGATGTGGCTGGGAACAGCTCCTTGCAGAGAACAACTGAGTAGTTTGGAGAGAGTCTAGTATTGTGTGGGATTTCTATCGTGGCTTGTTCTGATTCGAAGCCTTCTTGTTCGAGTGTTCAGTTCTGCAACTTAGTTCTCTGTGAAAAGACTTCACTGTGAGTTTTGGACTGTGACTTAATTACCGGGAGTGTTTATTCTCCTTCTAATCACTTGGCATTTTGCCTGGAGTACTGTGGAAACATACCAGAGGCTTTTGGCAATTTGAAATATTTCTCTGCTTCCAAGTAGAACAGGCTTTTGGGGTTTTTGCACAATAAAGACGCTGTGCTCTTAAGAACTGGTCCTGATCCGTGTGTTTTGGGCATGGATCACAATATCTTGGCTGAAATTCCAGCTCTATTCAATACCATCTACCATGCAAAGTTTTCATCAATTGGCTTAGTTGGTTACTCCATTTTTTTCTCATTATATCATCAATCAATATAACTTTTTAATTCCTTGAAACTATAGGGAATCAGGCAACCGACCAACCTACCAACTACTAAACAGTAGCAAAGAAATTCTGTATTTCTTAGGTTTCCTCCAGTGATGAAATGGAACTTCCATTGCATAAGAGTTGTTGAAAAGCTGGAGTTTGAGAAAGAAGATTTAGTTGTGGAGATTGACAAAGGAGCTAAAGCTATCGTAATAATACAACTCAAGGAAAAGAACTGAGAAGAAGACTCTTGGAGCAGAAGCCACCAAGAAAAATAAAAGAGATGACTCCTTTCAATTCCACTTCCAATTATATGCACAAATCGAGATACAAGTGAGTCAATTTCAGACCTTTGTAATTGCTGATTCAACTGGTCAACCAATTAAAAAAGGAAAGAGATTATGGAAGTCAGAGTTCCTGTTTCTCTCATGAACAAAAGGGAGTGAAAAAAGAATTTGTAAGGATGAAAACTGGATGAAGAGAGTAAAAAATAATAATAAACCAACAGAGTTACTTGGAGCCACTATGGTTCACAGCATTTCAGGCTGCTATGTCCATATAGATTAATATGCCCTATAACTGCCCACACACAGTGTTTGGGGACAGGATGACCACACTCTATGCAGACTGGAGTATCAAAAGCCATCTTCAGGTCCCTTTACTGTGGTGGAATGGATACAAATGTTGTGTGGTGTGGAAAAGTTCTCCAGAAATGGTTAGCTAGCAATCCCATCAGAACAAGGATGCTTTTTGAATTTGCCCATGGCACATCCATACAAAATATTTAAGTGCAGAAGCATTACACTGAAAACTAATACAGGTTTTCCCAGTTGTAAAATATGTCTGTGAAAGTAGACCAGTAGAAAGGCTGAATAAAGTAAAATGGATATACAGTGGAACCTCGGAACGCGAACGCCTCCATTCGCGACCAATTCGGAACACGACCGAAAAGGCCAGCCGAGTTTTGAATCGGTTCCCGACTCAAAACTCGGTTGGCGAACAAAACAAAAACATTCCCAGAATGTTTGCGCATGCGCAGTGAGGGTCGCTTCGGAACACTGATTCAGAACATGGCCGCAGTCCGGGAACAGATTGCGGTTCGCGTTCCGAGGTTCCACTGTAATTGAATTGTGGTGCTAGAAAAAAAATTGTTGAGAATTCAATGGACAGTGACCACAACTACAAGTTTGATTGACTATACTAATAACGATGTTAAAATCCTGAATATTTTAAACTTATACTGTAATACAAAGGCAAGAGTCACTCAAGAACATCCTGATGCCTGGAAAAATTGAAACCAGTTGAAAAGATCAACAGAAGGCAAGGTGATTATCATCAATGACTCATGCATGAGCTTACATGGACTCAAATAAGCTCTTAGTCATAGACAATCTTGATGAAATGATGTGCATTGGTGACAAAGAATCAGAAGTGACTGGATTGAACAATAACAATGCATGAATATCAATTTTACAAGTCAGTTTCACAGTTTCTAAATTGTGTCACATTCACATTCCACCCAGCAGCCATTATTTAAAACAAAACAAAACTGCAATGTATCCTTTCCCAAAAGGCAGTGTCTTGCATAAAATTTGGAGAGATGGATTATTATTCTTAGAAGTAGAAATCAAATTAAATCAGATTTCAAAGCAGACTAAATCAAAATATAAGTAGTAGTATAAATCACAGCTTTATCAGGGATGACCATTGTGCAATCTAATCCACCTCCAGAATTATCCATCATGCTACATCCACTTTTTTGTTTATACTAGCAGGCATTCGAAGTAAACACAAGAGTATGGATTCCTCTATTAAATGATATAAGAGCAATTAACAAGGGCTATCCGGTAACTTTTCTCCCTGTTCAATTTAAACATTTTCATTACCTCCAACTTTCTTAAGCCTTGACTTTCAGAGGAAGTTTGATTGAATATACCATTCTAAACCTCAACTGAATAAGAATTAAACTGGAAATACTGTAAGAAGTATCTTATAAAGAGCTTTTTAAATTAAAATCAGAGTGGAAACTGATGGAATAATGAATCCACTTTTAAAAGGTATTACAGCGATGTCTCCCAGCAGCTTTAGATATTTCCCCAAAGAAGTGTAAGAGTGTGTGGGTTCAAAGTCCTATTGCAGAGCCGCCTTCTGTAAATATCTCTATTGGAAGCATTGTACCTTTTACTATTTAAATCTAAGAGACTACAATGTTATTTGAACAAAGAACACCTGTGCAAAAGGAAGGATAATTGCTGACCTTTTTATACAGAAACCTAGGTAGTGAGTGATGTCGTTCAAAAAAGATACAGCACAATGAAAACTCCTTAATTGAACATTTGCCTTCTGCAATGGAAGCCTTGCTAAGTGGCTTAATTTACTTTTCACGAGTAGATTGCTGAGATGTACATAAAATCAATCTTCGTTGGTTAGGTTTCTTTTCTCTCCTTCCAACACAAGTCTTATTCCTGGTGCATAAAAAAGAGAAGCAGCTTTTACATATATTTGAGAACAGTGATATATTTGTTCATTTATCTACGGACCTACAGCATCTTCATCAAATTAACAGATGTCTATTTATAGCTGATTATACTATAGGAATGATCTAATAAAAAAACCCATAGAGTGACAAAGCACTGTCAGAATCTTTATTTTCTTCTTCCGCCCCTCTTTGGAAGGGTTTTCTTTTTGAACATGAAGCAGAAGAATGCCAGGATTGAAACACTGCAAATATAAAACGTAAGTATTCAGGGCATAAAATAGACTTTTAGGAAGGAATGCAACCCAGGCAGCACTGCAAGCAACAGAAATAGGTACATCTTTTCCTCTCAACATTCTGTTGAAAATTTACATTGCTTAAGAAATAAAGCAATACAGTAAATCTAATTAGGAACTGAGTAATTACTCTAGTGATTTGGGGATAAATCAGGATTTGAAAAGGAGATATGCAAAAAGACCAAAGCACAGCAATGTATGAACAGTAAGCAAAAGTAAATAAATAAATTAATTAAGTGGCTGGAGATAGCTTATTGGAATTCTTCCAATTTCTAAGAATCAGTTTCAGCCACTCTGATTTGTAACTGATTCAGAATTTTCAAATTCCTTTTCTGGCCTTTTGAGGTTCCTCATATTTGCAATGTCAGAATCTATATTTTCTCTCCAATGAGCTACTTTAACAAATCTTTTCCTTTCAATGCAAAAACTTGCAAAAATTGTAAATCTTTGAAGTGCCCAAGCAGGTGCAAGCCTTCAAATAACCTTGGCAATACTCCAAAAACAAACAAACAAACAAAGCAAGGTCACACCTGGTTTGTACTTGGATAGGATTTCATCAGGAAATCTCAGGAACATAGACTTGATTGGAAATCAAAAGACTTCCTGGAAACAGCAATGCTGCTAGAAAAAACTACATGGATGAGCCTATGTGATCTCCAGGAGTTAAAAATAAAAATTCTTTGAGTTATATTTTTTACCCAAGGTATTCAACAACGAGGTCCTTCTCGCTCTTAATTTCAAACATCCCCTATTAGAATCTGAGCAGAGTTGCCTAAATAAAATTAATTGCATGTATATTGTTTATTACTCTTCTTCTTATTGATTCAAATGTTAAATGAAGACAGTAACAAGCCAGATAAAGAGATTTACATGCAAAAAGGTCTTTTTATAAAATATGGAACTCCTTCTCATGCAGATATAAAATAGACACACATCTAAACACAGTTCTTCATCCACACAATGCTATTTGGTAAACAAGGTACAAACCTTAGGGACAGTAATAGAAAAAAAAACTTATGCAGACTGCTATACTTTTTTCTACATTTTTCTGGAATAAGAATGTAGTACAAAGTAAACATCTGGAGATGTAATTATGTATTTTTGCCAATATATTATATCCCAGTTCATTTTTTCCAATGGCTTAAATTTCTTTAGGGAGAATTTTGTGGATAATATACATTTTATTTAAGGCCCCATTAAGAAGCCAATGGAGCAAAAGGACAGAATTCATTTTTTATTAATCACAGTTAATATGGAAACCAGTAATTTTGCAACTGAGAAGGGAAAAATGGTATTTATATAAAATTGTTGTGACCTAACGGATGAATATTTTATTATCTAATTGATATTTCAAGGAACAATAGGCCCCACGGGAGGGGTAGAAGTGAGAACATTTATAGAATGAGTGTGTTATCATCTCAACATTTAGATAATATGTATAAAATTGTATTGGGAATATTTGGAAAACAGCTGACCTATCTGAAACTCTAAGCAAATATTTACCTGTAAACTTATGACCACAATTAAGTCCCAAATTTCTGCTGTTAAGTGAGATATTTGTTAAGTGAGTTTTGCCCCATTTTACAACTTTTCTTGCCACAGTTGTTAAGTGAATCACTGCAGTTGGTAAATTAGTAAACCAGTTGTTAAATGTACCTGGCTTCCCCTTTGACTTTGCTTGTGAGGAGGTCATGCGAAAGATGATCACATGACCTTGGGACATAGCAATGGTCATAAAGATGAACCAGTTTTCAAACATTTGAACATGATCATGGGGATGCTGCAAAAATCGTAACTATGAAAAATGGCCACAATCACATATTTCAGTGCCGTTGTAACTTTGAATGGTCACTAAATGTCGCAGACTGCCTGTATTATAAAGTGCTATGTCCATGCAAAACTGATCGTTATTTTCCCTAGCTTAAATAAATTACTTATTTTCTGGCAAAAAAAATTAGCCTAATTTAATCTGGAAAACTGCTGCTTGACCTTAACAATATAAAACTATTTTACAACATTTATTTTTATTTAAGTTTTTTTTTTAGGTAGCTCAGAGTTACAAAATTAAAATGATTCTCCCAGAATATCTGATCCGAGGAAGTGTAGGCAGTTGAGTGGAGCACATTAACCATGCCATCTGTTCATACCTTTCCTGTGATATCTTACACAATACAAGCCAACTCAGAAACAAGCCCAAGTGAGCTGAATATGACTTACTCCTTAGCCTATGTGTAGAATAGAATCAAATATTCAGGTGGAAATTGTTTTCCCATGAATGAAAATCAAATTGTGAAATTTTATTTATTTTCTTATATGGCCATCCGCTCATTGTGTCCAGTTATGAAACATTACTTTTTCTTAAATCCTCATAGCACTGTTTTAACAGTAGAACAAGACTGAAATTGCCTTCCCATTTAATACAGGAATCAGTAATCTTTGTGGGACAAGATTTTCTGGGGCCAGCCTACAAAGATGCAAACAATTTCTTGAGCGAAGGAAACCTGAGCAAACGTATTGCAAATGGAGAGAAACCTTATTGTCTCACACCTAGCAATTTTCCTCCAAATTGCTGCTTGACCACCATCACAATCTACTTCAGGATCACAGAGAGGGCATGAAGCATTCCTGCTACAAGTGACTTCACTGCACTAAAGTCACACCTGACAGCCTGTCGTAGAAGAGACTGATGAGCTGCCAGAAAGGGAGATAGATAGCAAGAATTGCCATACATGGCAGACATTACAGGAAGTTGCCTGGGATTATGAGATGCCCATCCATGATTTATCAGTTCGATTTTAACCTTAGACAGGGTTTCTACACCCTTGACAATTTAAAGATGTGTGGACTTTAAGCAACAGAAATTCTGGAATTGAAGTCCACACATCTTAAAGTTGTCAAGGGTGAGAAACAGGAACCTAAAAATTGTGTTGGACCATAAACATGACATTTAATCCAAAGTCTTACTGTCAATAATCACCATCAGATGCCACCATTCATCAGGCAAGAGTTTTTAATTGTCACTTGGGAATAATTACTGCAGTTAAAGCACATTATCATCAGCTCATGGAGTCTATTTTTCTCTGTTCAGATGTCCCAGCAGCAACTGAGGAAGAATTGACCATGGACATGGTCAATTCAGTGCTGTCCCAGAGTGCTCTGTAAAGAATATAGTCTTGACCATTTTGTACATAAAACACTGCAATAAAACAAACATTCTGTTTGCTTCTATTATGGCTTGCTTCTTTATATTACAATGTACAATTGTACAATCTACAATATTTTATTATGTACATAAAACATCCAATAGAAACTGCTTGCAGAGAGCACACAAACTACAGAATTCACAAAAAGCTGGCAGCTTAGACAGCTTTAAAGAGTCAAGATTAGACATACGTATACAAAGAGGATATAAATGATTACAAGCATTTACTGCAGGTTAGCCAAGATTCGTTCAGCTCAGTTATAAAGCAGCTCATTTTACTGTATAATGTTGTACCACCATACCCATCCATCATTCGCCTATGTTTTTCACATTTCCTTTGTACAGAAGAGCAAAGCAATGCAGACAAAGCACTTCGGGCAGCCATGTTCTATTGATGAGGGGGTAGAGATGCTCTTGCAATTTGCTGTCAGTGCCAGTGACTCCTTCTGTATGAAAGTCTCACTTTGAAAGGGCTACCAAGGAAAGCCATATCCCACCAACATGTTTCTTCTCCAACCAGAGATTGTGGATTAAATCTGAGAAATATCTATTGCTTGTGACAACTTCTCTATTTTCTTTTAACTGAAGAGAGATTGGTGTGGAAAACCAACCACAGAGAAGTGGATACAACCCAGTAACACAATACACCAATTATAGAACATTGGTCAGTTATTACAGGATTGAGTAGACAAAGTAAAAATCATAGAGTATGCACTTTTACTAAAGAGATTCATCATTATTAATTGACATTAATATTGATATTGATCAATATTTATAAATAAGATAAACAGTCAGGCTTTTAGCAGACTTTTTCCACATTTTCAGCTCCATCAAGCATTTCAAATGCTGAATAGCTATTGTCAATCAGAGAAAGTTATGAGTAGAAATGGAAAGTCCGGGCACGCTTAGTGGTGTAAGATATATTGTAGGATTGCCCAGTTCTTGCTGGGAATTCTGGGAACTGGAAAAAGTGAATCTGGCATATGTATCCTTGTGTATGCCAGAATGGTGTTAAATCTCTTCTTCTGCATATCAAAATCAACTATTCGCTGCTTGACCTTTCTCCAGGTTTTGTCTAAACCTAATGTAGGTAGATAACAGTATTGTCAAACTGTCAAATAAAAAAAATCAGGATATATACAGTAATTAAATAATTAACAATAGGAACATGGGCAATTAAGAATTTAAACTAGTATACAAGTAAAGTTTAATGGCAGAAAGCGAAGAGGAACTAAACAGCTTCTTGATGGGAGTGAAGGAGGAGAGTGCAAAAGTTGGTTTGAAACTCAACATTAAGAAAACTAAGATCATGGCATCCGGCCCTCTC
>JANHJO010004278.1:5317-19804 GCA_032468235.1 Pseudoxyrhopus heterurus
TACTGCTGTGGAGAGCAGCCAAAAGGGCATAGATGTTGGGGGGGGGGGAGGATAGGCATGTGAGGGAAGTTGCACATCCCACGGTTATAAGCTTGGGTTAGCTGCCAAGAATCCAAGTTTTGATCACATGACCAGGGGGGGGGGACTGCAATAGCCATAACCTCAGGCATGGGTTGTACGTCCCTTTAGCGCTATTGTAAATTCAAGTGGTTGCTGAATGAATGAGGACTACCTGGATAACAGTTTATAACATTATTCAGTTTATAAACTGAATTTTATCCTGTTGGGCCCCTGCCCCCTGAAACTGCTCTTTCGTTATTCAGCACATGATGCGAGCCAAGGTAGGTTACATGAGAGATGAACTACAAAAGTGTGTTTCCTAGTGAATTTTTCCTATAAGTCTTTTATCTATGAAATTATTTAGCACTCTGTAAATTTCTCAAAGTTACTTGCAGCAATTACGCACTAGAGGGAGCTATACTTCCACCGCTGAAGGAATTAAAATTTAAATTAAGAATCTACAACACATGCTTTTTCAGACCTGAATAATCAGCTAATCAGGGGGGATAGGGACTTTTTTTTTTTAAACAGATATATTTTTTTCATGAATACATAAGAACATTGTTTTTTTATATAAAAATAGGCCCGGTCCTACTATTATATTGGTTTTGATCTGTCTCTGGATTCTTTAAATTAGATGCTGGACATTTCTGATTTAAAGCCAACAACCTTACAATGATTCCCACCCAATCCCTACATGAAATATTTTTAATGGCTGGAATCTTCAATATTGTCCAATCTTTTGAGTTTTCAGTATGCTTGGGTGAGAGCTTCAGGGTGAAATTGTCAAAACTTCATCACATATAGTGATATCAAAAGGTTTCAATTCTTCTAATGGTTTTAAATTTTCCATCATTTGACCCTGATGTCATTATGATTGCATACTGAAACAATTGTCAACTCTTAAAGAGGCATCTTCCCCTCCTACCCAGATGTTTTAGTCCAGGGCTATCGAACTACCGTCCCACGGGCTGGATGCGTCATGCGCTGGCCACGCCCACACCCGGTTTAACAAAGGGGGGGGAAGTTCCAATACGTCACGTGATGCCGTGAGTTTGACACCCCTGTTTTAGATTCTGGTACCAACAATCCCTTGCTGTTAGCCAAGGTGACTGCAGTGAATGATAGCTGGTCCAGAGCATTTGGAGAGCATCAGTTTTTCTTGTCCCTGCTTTAAGCTATGGAAGGAGATTAGGTCTACCTTTGCTGCATTACCTCCCTGAGCTGTTTGAAGAAATACTGGATACTGTATAACTTTAGCAAATGGGCAGCTGTCGAATGTAGTATCTGTCAAAACAAACCCCACTATGCACAGACAGCAACACAGATGGAGCTCACCATTGTTTGTCTTTCTTCAGCTAAAAAAAAATGTTTGCATAAAAATATTTATGAAAAATAGTTTACTCCTGAAAATTGCACACACAAATTGGGGGGGGGGGGTAAAATGCGCATGAAAGGTAATTTAAAAGCAGTCTCAAGGGAAATTTAGCTTCCTAAAATATGAATTGGAGAAATTTACATGAAAAACGAAGATAGCAAGGATATGTGGGTAAAAAAGATGTGCTATGACTGTATAAAAAGTTCATGCACATTGGTAACGTCAGGTGAATCTCTATATGTTATATAAACAGTTATAATTAATATGCATATGCATATGCATACACAAACACACACACACACAGAGTCCCAAATATTATATTATTTGTATGGACAGTTAAACTAATTAAATTTGTACCTGACTATAGATGCTCACTTAAAATTTCTGGTTTTTGGAAAGTCATCACTTCCTAAAAGCATTTCCAAGAGAAGCTCTGCATGTTTCTATAACAACATGCGAGTACAAGGTCAGTTTTTCTTGATGCTTTTTCCATGCCAAACCACACTGTTCCTTTTGTTGTTGTTAGTTGCGAAGTCGTGTCCGACCCATCGCGACCCCACTCTTCCTTTAAGTAAAATTAAAAGCTTGAGACAGAACAGACAGCAGCACATTGCTGACCTTAACTGATCTCAAACACTAAGCAGACTCAGTTCTGATCAGTAATTGCCTGAAAGATCACCAGAGACCCCTGGAACTGGAACTCTGAATTTCGGATAAGGAAAAAAAAAAGTCCCCAGATCATTTCCACGCAAAGAATTTCTGCCAGTTCAAAATAGGTCTGCCTGAGTAGATAAGTTGGCTGATTTCAAGGGCTGAGTTAGCTCTTCTCCGTACTGATTTATTGCAAACTGGAGAAAATCTGAGCTCTTTTGCAATGCTAGAACTTTTGGGCCATCCGTTTCCCTATTGATGGAAGCCTTCATCTCTCCTGGGTTCCAGCTCCTCACCTCAGATGAGTCTTTCTGGTGCAAAGCAGTCACTTGAAACCTCCCAAGCAATATAGCTGTTTGTAAGTCAACTGAACCCCACCCCCCACCCCGCAAAAGGGAAAATAGGTAGAATTTCATCTCTTTGTCTGGCTTGCTACATGAGGAGAAAAGTTGCAAGAATCTGCAAATATTTTATAAAAATAGTTTTGAGGGTAGAAGTTGAAACAAAAAATTGTTTCAACTCTTACCCTCAAAACAAAAAATTGTTTCAACTCTTACCCTCAAAATGACACTATAGGGCAGTGATGGCGAACCTTTTTGAGGTCATGTGCCAAAGTGCGTGCACATGCGCCCACGTGCGCCCACAACCACAATGCAATGTGCCCCCCGTGCATGCACGCACTCCCCCCGCCCTGGGGTTTCTAGGCCCAAAAAACAGCTGAGGCGCAGCAGAGCCAAAAAAACAGCTGATCGGCACTGCCACACCAATCGGCTGAGCTTCAAACACCAGAACCGGTTGTTAAATTTAGCTGCCGGTTCGGGTGCTGATCGTGGCTGCTGATCGCGGCAGCACCGATCAGCTGTTTTTCGGCTCTGCCATGCCTCAGCTGATTTTTGGGGCTAGTAACCCCGCATGCATAGGGGGGCAGGGGGAGTGCGTGCATGCGCAGTGGAGCTAGGCTGGGCGACGGCTCGCGTGCCAGCCGACATGGCTCCGCATGCCACTTTGGGCATGCGTGCCGTAGGTTCGCCATCACGGCTATAGGGCATTGCACACCAGAACAACTAGACACAAGGACAGTTTTTCCCCGCATGCAATCACTCCGCTAAACAACTAATTCCCATAACACTGTCAAACTATTTAGTAAGGCTGTATTATTATTATTATTCTCATCTTTCCTATTACCTATCTCCTTCTCTACTTATGACTATAACTTTGTTGCTTGTATCTTTACGATTTATATTGTTTTATTTAGTTTCCTAGTATGATTTATGTTGCTTGCTTATTTAGTACCCTATGACTTTCACTAAGTGCTGTATCTTATGATTTATGATGAATATATTTTTATGATGACTATGATCACTTATATGTACACTGAAAGCTTATACACCGAAGATAAATTCCTTGTATGTCCAATCACACTTGGCCAATAAGGAAGTCTATTCTATTTTGCTAACAAAAAAATGAAATTCAAAACTACAAGTTCCCAAACCAGCCAGTTTCTATCTCACTTGATCAACCCCTTTAAAAAAATCCAGTGAAAATGAAACAAACATCAGGGTGGACTTGAAGTGTTGGAAAGGAGTATAGAACAGATTTTATTGGATAAATATCTACGTATTTAATGGCACTTTTCCTTTATTATGGGAGTTTATAATGGCAAGCATCCTCTAGATCTAAGGACAATGCAGGAAGGGACAGAATGACTGTTGTCCCATGCCATCAAAACAAAATGAATATTTGGTCTTTGGGGCCCTATTGTGGAGCCATCATTAAATATGAATAGGACATTCTTCACCCACTGTTATCACCGCTGATTTTAGAAAAGTCTGAACTGACAAATTAGATGGAGGCATCAGCATCCTTTGATTAGCTAAGAGCAGATAAAAGTAGTTCAATAATGTTAAAAGCTGACATTAGAAGCTTGACTACCCTCAAAGTTACAATTGATGGGTAGTTATTGTTGAACATAAAAAAGTAGTTCCTGGGGGTAGAAACGGAGGGAGCAATATCTTCATTTGTTCTATTCAAAATGTTCCCTGACTTTCACAGAATAATGTTTTCTGGGTACCATTATTAGATGGGAAATAAATTTTATTCTGGAAAATAATTTTTTTCCTTTCTCTCCCGCCTCCCCCCGGCCTTTTCTCCCTTGCCCTAGAATTGTTTTTTTTTTTAAACAAAAACAAAATCTCTGCCCTAGAATTCAGAATCAACTAAAGATTATGTTCCTCGTAGTTTAAAAGACATACTCCTCAGGACTACATATAAAAAAAATTAGGCTAAAAGCAGAAGTGTTCCATCTTACTTCTGTAGAAACTATTAAGTATGTTTTCAAAACACTTCTGCATTAAGGGGATTAGCAGCAGACATTAAAATTAAATACAGTTTCACATACATAATACATATTCAATATTCTTTACTCTGACCCTCCCCATTTAAAAATAATTTTCATTTTGTTTCAGATTCAATTTTATCAGCTCTTTTTGAAAGCACACAAAGTTAAATGAAAAGATGAAATGAAAGATCCACCTTCAGTATTTTGACAGAAGCAAAAGTGTCCTTTCTGAAAAAGAATCAGAATGCACAAAGAAGGAATAGATGAACTATGATTCAGCGTAATATCATGACTGAACTATCTATAAACCAGACAGAAAGTCTGATATGTTTTTTTAAGGCTTAAGAGTTACCCTGTGGTAAGATGGGTGGCCACTAAAATTTTCAAATAAATAAATAAGGCTATCATATCTGGCCTGCAAAACATAGGATGACTATTAGGTGGCAGCAGAACATTAGCATTTTCTATATATATTTATTTCCATCTTGTGACTGTCTGAAGTTCTGTAGCCAAAATACAATATACAGTAGCTGAACCAGTTTTTCTATTCCTGTGTAATCAACAAGAATTTCTTAAACATAATTCAATCTTAATATTGACTTGCTGAAAATGCTTTTTAAAAACTCTACTCAGTTGCTGGCTAGCTTCAAAAATGGAAGTTTGCCATGACATTGCTGCTTACAATATCAATATTCTTATTTTTAACATTACTAATGGTGAATTGCAAAATTATATGATCAAATTGAGGGTAAAAAAAAAGACAAAAGAATAAATGTAATCCTCCCCCCCAAAAAAATTCATATTGTTATTTTAAAACATATTTTGCTTTCTTATTTTCCTCTATGCCTGCGCTTGAATGATGTTTTGCATAATGCTCAGGCTGTAGAAATTGTTTCATTTCTAAATATGGATTCAATTTGTGTTGCTTCTGGAAGGCAGTAGCACCAGGGGAAAAACACAGCAAGAAAGGAGGTGCAAATGAGGAAAGCTAGAAAATTAGCCTTTATTTTAAAAATTGAAGAGTATAACTAGAAGTGAACTAGCCGCCTGGAGTCCTCCCGGAGTGGGGCGGCATATAAATATCAACAATAAATAAATAAATAAGTGGGCACTTGCTGGTATGTATTATTTTCCTCCATATAAATCTCAGGATATTCAATTAAAGAAAAATTTCAACTTGCAAACAATCTTTTTCTAACGTGCTGGAAATAAGATGCAATTTCATCAGCCAATGTAACTTTATCGCAAGAACATAAAACTGTGACAAAACCTCTAATTAGCTGATTAGACTGCAAGAAAGACTTACTTTACCATATTTAATTTTGCATATAGCAGATACAACCTATATGCCTTCCTCTGACTTGTATAAATGGGAAACAGTTGGCACACTGGAATGATATTCAGTTTTTGATATTTTTCCCCAAATAATATTGACCCTTCTTTTACATACTTCTAAATGCAAATGCACCCTAAGATATAAGGGTTTTGTAGAATGGAATGGATAGACACTGAGGCAAGAAGCCTACTTAGACTAAAAGTTTTGAAGTCTTAGCATTTTTTGTTTTGCTTCCAGATTAGTGAAGGGACAGCAGGGAAGAAATTCATCAGTGGGCAATAGTATATGGAATGTATCTGAAGATTAATGAACCCTCACATGAAAAGAGAATAGTGCCAAAGAAAAGCTGACCTAGCTAAGTTGAAGTGTGATTGCATAACTTGGACTCAGTGTAGCTTAGAGTAACCAGGAATGGAATGAGGGATTATTTTGTACTTCAGTGATTGTGGGGTATCCTTTTCAAACATCAAAGCAAATGGATGATACAGTTGATAGCTCAAACGATGGAATTAGTGTTCCAGTCCTTACATGTCAAATCCAATTTCCCCCAACTATTAAAAGTCTTGACAAATCTCAGTGAAGAGATCCAATCTATTATTTTTTGTTCTTTTCTGAAATAAAAGCTATATATTAGTTTTTATATTTTTTTTTCCATGGGTAGCCTCACCTTTACTGGTTCAGTCTTTCTCAGTCACATGGTTCATATTAACCTTGGTTTGTTGAACAAATTGTACTTGCCTGTCTCCTTCACATATACCGGTAATACACCAAGTTGTAAATCAAGGTTGACAGACCATAGTAGCCAGATTTATAAACCAAAATCAGATAAACTACTGTATGGCTTAGTATGTGTTCTGTCCCACACTTCCAACACCTGGATCGACACCAGTTAAAGTGAAATAAAACCTTTATTCTACAAACGTAACTAAACCAACGAATACAAATTAGCGAGTCCTTTTAAAATGAAAGAGCAGCTGTTTGCAAAATAGTCTCACCAGAACTTGTTCACGTGCCAACGGATAAGCTTAATTAAACACTCAAGGTCAAATAAACGCTGGGATGCAGCATGCTGACCAGACTCCAACCTAGACTTAACCAGAGGGAAACGTTGTTTCCAGCAAGATGCTGGTCCCAACCACACACCCTTATACCTTCTAGGGTGTGGTCCAATTAGTGGTTAGCTACAGGTCGGCCCTTCCCCTTCCGGTGTTGCCCTCTACGTTCTCTCCTGCTCATCAGCCTTCTGACCCAAGCATCTGTCAGTGGTTCAGCCTCCACCCCACTGTTTTCCAGCTGATCCTGATCTTGCTGACTCACGGAGGGACCAGCCTCTGCTGGCAAACTTTCAACAAGAGATTCCTCTCCTGGCTCCGAGATAGCCTCTCCCTCGGAGTCAGAACCACTGCTCAGCTCTGCAGTGCGCTGCGGAGCCACAACAGATGCCCTTCCTGATGCCTACACGAAGTTCACAGCAAATTATTTTCTTTTTGTGCCTAGAAATATCTGCCGCTGCCTAGGATTGAACTCACAGCCTCCTGACTGTGAGGTGACAGCGCCACCTCTGGGCTACCACACCGCTCATCAACTTAAAATCAAGGAATAAAGCTAGGAAAATAATGTTTCAGAAGAATTTGCAGGGAGTGGACACCAGCATCAGTCCAAAACGTGAAACCTTAGCCTCAAGTCCAAGCTTGGTTTTAATAGCATATTCTCAACCAGTCCTACCTCACAGGTGGGGGGGGTGCCAGATATGTGCCATGAGCTCTTTCATAAATGCTGGGATTAAAAATGTTACACACAATTAGAGCCGGAAGAGTACTTACTGAAGGGCGGAGGGGTGCCATATCCCTGTGCGAAACCCTGCGGGGGTGGGAATCCTCCTGGAGGTGTCGAAACAATGTACGAGGTAAAAGGCGGCGGTGGAGGTGGCGCTCCTCTACCTGGTGGAGGGGGACCATACCCACCTGGAGCCAGTAAGAAATGTGTTGAGAAAATCAAAGGTACTTAACAGATGAGCCAACCCCAAGAAAAAAGGGTGTTCCCAATCTATTGCACTAGGCATCATATTTCTCCAAAATTTGGGGGCGCTAAAGTCAAGAGGAATTGTGGAATTAGGCATTCAAGCTATTGAGACTGTGGAAAGAACCCAATGTAAATCATTCTCTGGTGTGAATAACTAGCTTCTGCGTGAATATTTCTTTCTCCCTCTTTTAGGAATTGGTTCTACAGCACTTGTATCTAGTATACTTTAGTATTTAAAATGGTCTCTCTCCAACTTCCATTTCTTACATTCAAACTGCAGAAACCAGACACTCAAATTTTTGGTGTTTTTCAACACTGAAGAAGACAGCATGATCCACTGTGGGGATCTTTTTCATCCTATACATTTGAGGATAGTGCAACTGATGCCCCAAAGGTAACAGTAGGCAAAAACCTGTAGTGTGGTAAAAGATCGTTCCAGTGTCTTCCGGAACATTCCATTGCCAGACCACTAAATGGTCCGCCACACCCCTTTTTAAATTTTTTTTTTTTTAAAAAAGCAACCTTAGATAAAGTACAAGAATGCCCCCATGTTTAAAAACTGCCATAGATACAATTCTATTTGTTTTGAAAATGGAGGGAAAAAATATCTGAAGGTCAAATCCACTTCAGGTTGGCAGCAAGGCTCGCCAGAACAAAAGCGATTCTTAATTATTCAATTCTTAATTATTTTATCCCATCAAGCTCATATGAACTGGTCTGCTACATTAAGATTAAAAATACAGAAATCAGTTAAGCCTAAACTCAGCAATAAACATAAGTAACAGTAACAGATCAGCCCATCTATAATGTGTCAAGAAAAATCATACACCAAGTGGCCCATTAAGCAATTTATTTATCTTGCCTTTATTACTTTTATAAATAACTCAAGGTGGCAAAGCATTATCTAATGCTCCTTCCTCCTCCTATTTTCCCCAGAACCACCACCCTGTGAGGTGTGTTGGGCTGAGTGATTCGCCCAAAGTCACCCAGCTAGCTTTCATGCCTAAAGTGGGACTAGAACTCACAATCTCCTATGATTGGCCCAAAGTCATCCAGCCAACTTTTCATGCCTAAGGTGGGACTAGAACTCACAGTCTCTTGGTTTCTAGCCCGGTGCCTTAACCACTAGACCAAACTGGCTTTCATGGTCTTGATGCCTTGTGAAATAGCTACAGGAAGGGTGCAAGGTGTAGCTCCAGAAGCAGCTTGATCCAAAGCTTGGGGATTGCTACAGAGAAGGAGTATCAATATAATCTTAGATCCCCCTGATTTGATGCAGGGAGGGGGCCCTAAGCCTTCCCATCCCACATGCACACCTGGGCTAGGGCAGATTCCACTTCATCCGGCAGGTATCTAGCAGCCACGCCATGCGGGGCCTTGTAGCCATGCAGCACTTTGTATCAGAAATGTAGTGGTACCCAAGGGAGCAACTGGAGCAGAGGAATTCTATTACAGTAGGGACTCGCACCTGCTAGTATCCTGGCCATTGAATTTTGTACCAATTGCAGTTTCCAGGTCATTTTCAAAGGTAGCCCCATGTAGAGCGCATTCCAGTAATCTAATTATGTGGAGATGAATTACAGCCTACACATGGAGAATCTGTAACTGGAGATTTTATTTCTAAGTACAAAATATATAAATGCACAAACCCTGTGCATAAGGAAACTGGGGTAAGATTAGTATCTATTGTCCTGTTTCTTTCTCCATACATGGAACATATTCTATGCAGGGTTACTGTGATGTCATCAGGTTTAAGCTATTTTTCACATGGCCGTACTAAACTCTTATCTTCTATTTTGGTATTAGAAGAACGGCCTCTGTGCACAAACATACCATGTGGGAAGAAAAAGGACTAGGCCACTAGGAAAGGGTAATTCCCTGTCTCCTCCAGATCTTCCCAGTTATCTGACAAATGATTAAATGTACACACATACATACACGCTCATACAAGCTTTGATTATCTATGGGAAGTTCTAAGGTCCAATTATTGTCTCCCATGTCAAGAAACTTATGAATTCTTGTTCAAAGGGCCCCAATGCTTCAAAACAACAGATGCAAAAAGATCTTTGGAGAACAAAGGCAAAAAAATGCGCACAGAATAAGATTTTGCTAAAAATCTGAACCTGCATAATTACAATTTCAATACTGAATATGCACATTTTTAAAATTCTCAGAACATACTTACCAAGTGCTTGTCCAGCTGGTACCCACATACCTAAGGCAGATGGAAGAGAAGAAGTAGGAAAAGACACACACACACAAACAAAAACAAGTTACCACAACTGTATCATCAATTCATTGTCAGTGTTATGCATTTATCATTCTGCAAAGTTTAACATTATCTATTAAGAAAGTTACTAATATTACACACAATTACTCTGAAGACATTTGGATATCAAAATGGGGAAAATGTTACAGGGAATTCAAGATTCAGCCCTTATGGAAATGCCCAAAACTAATAAACCCACAATGGAGTAATGAAACTGGATTTGGATAAAAATGGGATTTAATCTTTCCACCTCGTGACAAAATTCAAGGAGAGAGACTCTTTTTTAATAGAGCTTATGTCCATTTTCACTTAATTTCCTTGGAACAAGTGAAAAAGCGGAGCTTGCTATTCTCTCACACCGGCTATAGAAAGTTTCCAATATAGACCGTTCTTAACATGGGAGCCTGCCCACTACAGTTGTATATGTTGTGATGGTCATAACATGGGCCACTCACACGACCAATCCAATTGTATAACATTTTATGCAACGGTCATTAAGCAAACCAATGGTTAAGCAAATTCAGCAAAACTGCCACAAACGTGACTTTAGATTGCTGCAAGCTGTAAATGTGGCTGTGTGGTTGGGTGCCTGAAGTTCAGTCATGTGACCCTGGAGGGGGCCGAACTGTCAGAACTTCAGATCCAGGTTGTGAGTCCGCTTTTTCAGGTCTGCTGTAAATTCAAATGGTTGGTAAGTGACTGGTTGTAAATCAAGGACTTTCTATACTTAGGCGATAAGGAATTTCTACTGCCCATCAAGATCACAGAAGTCTTGCATTACAGCATAATCGGGTGGTACAAGAAACCACATAATCCTGCATCTGACAGGAACGTAAGGTTTTCTATTCAGGGCCTGGCCTCAAGCAGTCCTGATCCTGATTTGAGTGACGCCACAAATGGGCCTGCGTCAAGGCAGACTGAAACCACCCAGGATATCCAAAATCCAAATGGAAAACTGGTACCTTGAGGTCCGTATCCTTGTTGCCAGGTAGGTGGGGGCTGTCCCGCCCAGCCGTTGGCAGCACTTGGCATGATCCGGCTTCCCCACTGGCTGGTGCCTGTTGGCCCTGGAGTCTGGCTCTTGCTATCCCGAGGTTCAGCTCGCTTCACCTCCACCTAAACAAAGAGGACAAATGCTCAGTCCTAGGAGGCAGAAAGACAGCTTGCCCCCCTTTACCCGTCACACACACCCTTATCTTTACACTTAAAAACTTTATCTTAGCATGTTACGACTTATTGCTAAGTACTTAAAAGTATTGCAAGCTTATATTTTAAGGCTGCTAATTTAATCAATGTTTCTCAGGTACAATGGGTAACAGAGTAAACCATTCTGGAAGTCTTAACTCCATACGGTGCTAGGATAAAATACGTCTATGCATGATTTCTCTTCTGTTTTGTTACTTTCTTCCTCATTTTAAAGCAGCAGTACCATCTCCTCAGTGGATTTTCACTCTCCATATGTAAATCTTGATACCAAGATAGGCCAAAATGGTTGTCATAAACAAGGGTGAAGAGAACATTATGGAGGAGGTACTAAGGCTTTAGCCGGTCCTTGGGGAGGGATTGTTCTGGACAATGTTGAAAAAAGAAGTTAAATTGATAGCTAAGATCTATCGCAATTAAATTGCTCTTCAGTTTTGTTCATACCTGAGAAACACACGTTGTATTCATGTTGTCTGTTGGTTTCAAATCCTTTTTATCTTAAAGATTTTTTTTATTATTATTATTTAAAAGTCTAATGGAAGATAGAGACTTACCTTCCCCAGGCTAACGCTTAAAGAACCTCAATTAACTCAAACAATGTCAGAAGGAATGGATGTGATAAGAGAACCTTACATTACATCTAACAAAAAAAGTAAACAAACATGCAGGTAATAAAAAATGGACAGTTGAGTCAATAAGAAGCAAAACCTTCATACTGTGTTCAGTCATGGAAAAACATTCTTTGCAAAGAAGGGGAGGAAAGACCAAAAAGGAAGGGCACCGCTATACGATGGGGCTTTAAAAATGGGCCTGGCCTATGTAAAATAAAATGACTTCCCTGCTGAATGCAAACATCCTGAAGAATTGTCTGGGGTAAATCCAAATACACTCAGCAAAGCTAATTGCAAGGTTTAAGGGGAGGGATTACCGAGTGCATCACCGAGTGAACCTGAAAACGGAGCAGGCTTAAGAGTCCAGGTTCTCTCAAGCTACATTTCAAGCATTTTTTACTTTTAGAGTTTAGTTAAATGGGCACAGAACCTTCCTTAAAGCTAAGTGGGCCTTATTGTGGGAGACAATCAAGAATCCTTCATCTTCTCTTGTGAATTAACCTGGCACGTGAATGGAAGAATTAAAATAAAACCACATCTAGTATTCTACGCTGAGCAAATCAATTCTGCCTTCAAATGTCCTGGAATCTTCCCCAAGGTTTAATATTTTAAAACCAATTTGGTTACCGTCTGTATAAGAGGGTGGAGCAGGATCTCAGCTTTCACAATGAGTTTTCAGATCACAGAGAGTACAGGAAGTCTTCAACTTACAACAGTTCATTTAGTGACTGTTCAAAATTACAACAGCACTGGAAAAAAAGTGACTTATGACTGTTTTTCATACTTACAACCGTTGCAGCATCCCCATGGTCTGTGATCAAAATTTGGACACTTGGCAACTAACTGATATTTATGATGGTTGCAGCATCCCAGGGTCATGTGATCAACATTTGCGACCCTCTGACAAGCAAAGTCAGTGGGGAAGCCAGATTCACTTGGAACAATCGTTATTACTAATTTAGCAGTTGGATTGATTCATTTAACAACTGTGGCAAGCAAGGTTGTAAAATGGGACAAAATTTATTTAACGGTTTCGCTTAGCAACAGAAATTTTGGGCTCAATTATGATCGTAAGTCGCGGACTACCTGTAGATGGCTTATTATTTTAAAATTTCCCCAGGAAGATTTTAGGACATTTGAACTCCTGCAGTTTTCCCAATAATAATGTTTCAAGACTGAGGAAAAATAGGGTGGGATTTCTCAAGATGTGAACAATTTGCATTTCACTAGCCAGCAAAAACCTTGGCATCTGAACTTCGTTTTGCTCTCGTTTAGCATGCATTCTTCACTGTCTGCCCTGTGCTTTAGTCTGGTCCACCTGAGATTCTGTTTCCAGTTTGTGAGGATGCTTCTTCAGGAAGGACCGTGAAGGATGCTACTTTTGAAAAAAAAAAAAATGGTCCAGGAGGCCCTGGAAGTTTGCCTGAACTGCTCTGACACTTGGAAGAGTTGCTCTGCTGGCTTCAGTGTTAGCAACTCCTGGATTTAATTAGCATCAAACCGAAGATAAGTAGTTCTAATTCTTGCTTAGAAATAAACTTCACTAATTGTTTAAATGACATCAATTGCTCATGCATTAGTAAGTATATCCTAGAATACGCTTCCAGGGTCCAGGAAAATGTAATAGGTTTTGAACAAGAAATAATTTAAACTTGAAAAAAAAATACCATCGAACATTGTGTAAAATATAAACCAAAAGAATGCATCAAAAGGATAGGATACCCTGTTTTTCAATAAGCAAATATCTCTGGAAAAATTATTCCAGTTGAAGGCTTTGCTGTTTTGGCAACACAATCCAACAAAGCGGCAAGACTTTCCTATATTTATCACTACAACCCTGTACGCTGCTGCTTCATTTCTGGAGACTTTGAGCAGCTTGTAATTTATGTTTAGTATAAGAGCCTTCGATGTTCCCTTTTCAGCAGACTTTTTCTACAAAGGTCAAAGCTGCACTCTGTAGTTCTTAGTTACTCTTCCTCTGGCCTGGTTCCTAAAGCGAAGCCATGCTCAAAGGCGAGTTCCTTAAATCAGAGTAAGAAGGCAGAAACCTTTTCACCCGTAAAACCTCTTTAGAAGTGTTGACAACACAGTATGAAGATAACAACAATCAAAAGGTCACTTAACTGTATTGTGGTTAAAAAGTACTATTAAAAGAATATGTGGATTCATTTCAAAGTCTCACAGTAAGTGACCCATTTTATTTTTATTTCAACCATTCCTTCAGGATGCCTCTGTCAATTGGTTGCTTAAGTTTAGTTCCCTTCCTGCCCCCCCAAATCCCTCCACCCCGAGTTTGAAGGTGAAACAAAGAGCACACATCTGAAGGAATAGTAATGGGAAGCTGAGCCTTTGGCAACATAGAGATTTCACTGCCGTTTCAAATGTAAAACAAAGGTTAACTTCCATTCCCTTTTTGTACTCTATATTTTCAAGGTACAAAATACATGTGAACAGTAATGACGGTACAACTTAGAATTTAGACAAGCAAATGCAATGGCCTTCAACATATTAGGACTCCAAAATTAGTGCGTTCTGTAACTCAGTAAGGTAAAGGTAAAGGTTCCCCTCGCACATACATGCTAGTCGTTCCTGACTCTAGGGGGTGGTGCTCATCTCCGT
>JANHJO010004278.1:22853-34291 GCA_032468235.1 Pseudoxyrhopus heterurus
GGACACACAAGGAATTTGTCTTTGGTGCATATGCTCTCGGTAACAAAAGAAGAAAAGAAAATAAGATAATATAATAACTTTGCAACAGTATGCATCTGCACATGGTGGGAAAAAACTACCAGTGAAACTAAGTCTTACATTACTATTTTAAAACTGGAGATATTTGAATCTAATAAAAATTACGGAACTTCAGAAAACAGTATTCCAAAAATTCATTCTAATGGTTGCAAAAATAATGTAATTGTAATTATACAAGTTCTTGTTGATCCTTCACCCGATTCTCCCTTCAGATAGCCTTTCAATCCCATGATCTCACTTCTGAATTGTAGGAAATTCAAATATTAACATGTTATGGAAAGTATTTCTTGTGATTCTGATTAAAAACTAGTGAAATTAGATTAAATTCACTTTATCAAATTGACATGTATAAAACAGAAGAAAAAATGATGCCATAATGACCAAGTATAATTAAGTTATGACATTTCCAAATTTTTCAACTAAACTTTCTAGTTGGTACACTATAATTCCCATTTTTGAAGGCAACCCATTAATTGACAGCATCTGTTAAATTACTCAAACAGAACTATGTAATAAAATAAATGGGATTTTCTCAAGCTTTCATTTTCCTTTTTTTAGTGGAGTCTTATCCAGATGTCATTTTTCATAATACAACACATACTCTTTTGCACATCACCCATGCATTCCTTTATTGGTTTTATGTCTGATGTAGTAGTCTTCATATAAATTTAACTAAAACCTAGTACCCATATATTGTATAAATACATGTATTAGAGTTTTAATTAGAGTTTTAATCCAACTTATTCCCAACTGAAATTTCTTCTTAATTTTCCCCTTAACAACCAGATGTTTTTATTGGACTGATATAAATTGGAAGCTCACTTGATGAATGGTCCTAAGTCATTAGATAAGCTTCCATGGTTGGGGATATAATTGAACCAGATCCTGATTCAACATTTTGATTACTATGCAACTTCTCTATAGTCTATTTCCCCTTTTCTCTCAATGAAAGAAATATCTATATGCTTCAGGAAATTGTATGTAAAGGTTTAACATTGATTATAATATAGAATGTTCCATTCTGACTATGGCATCCTTTTATAACAAATTGTCATTCCTATAGCAAATTAAAATTTGTTAGATTTTTGGGACAAGTATAAATGAAACATTAACTATTTTTATTAGCAGTTTCTATTAGTGATGGTTGTTGTTACAGTTATAATTTAAATACAGATAATTCAAGTAGGAAAAAAACACAATTCAGTCACAAGATCCAAAATTAGCATTTTATTCAGAACATTGGGGTCAGGGGTGTATCATTTATATTCTGGTACATAATACAGAGGCAAAGCTGTTGTCAAACATCTTTCTGGTTGTTTAACATACTGTGTAGTTACTTGAGCCATAAGGATAAGGCTACCTCTTGACTTTTCAGTCTTTCTGTCTCTCTCACTTTCTCTCCCCTTTCTTTCTCTCGCTCTCACACAGTTTTGTTTATTTGTTTTTGGTACAAATTATGTAAAACATTTGTGCTAAGAACTTTTTGCCCACCCCAAACAAATAAAACAAACAAAAAATTAATTTAAAAAACTCAAACCTTGAGTACTCTAACTACAGCTCAACAATTGAATCAATGTCACTTGTTTGCAACCTGTTTGTAAATACTTTTACCCATAACAAAAGATATAAACATGCAAAAACCTGAATCCATAGTCCAAATAATACATACACATGTTTGGAAGTTTCAGCACTTCCCAAAGACTATGCTAATAAAACATTATGTACACATATCATTTTTACAGTGAAGTGGGAAAAAAAGTATTGGAAAATGCTTTAAAAAAATGTGTATATGGATTAAGACCAAAATGTGTCAAACATTCTATCATAAGAAAAGAAAATCAGTTTTGCTACAAACTGGTGATATGAAAACTCCCTTTATTTGCAACCAGCTGCATAAGATTTAGAATTTTAGTGAAAAACCCTAGCATCTAAAACTAGAAGTATTGTACATTTTTTTCATGGCCTTCTTCCCCCACATGTCCCCAATAACAAAATGTTCCCATGAGGTTTTTTTCAATTTTGTTGTTTTAATAAAAGCAATGCAATGTAACAAAAGCATGTTGAAGCATATTGGTGACTGCACTTTCTCCCCATCCCCAATGTGATTTTTCTTCATTTTTCATAAATCAGTACCATTTAAAGCCTTAAACATAAAATTAATTCCAATCTGAAAAAGGTACAAAAAGGCACATAAAATCCCAGTGCTTCTGTACTGTAAAATTCAAGTGTAACTGAGCTCAATTGGTTGTTTTCCTTTTTTTTTTCCAAAACGGCATTGGATGACTGATATTCCCAGTGAGCCCAAATAGGTTTGCAGCCTATGCCAAAGCCTTCAGCAAGCACTTGTGCTAGTAGACTACAAAGTTAAAGCCTAGCTTCTGTACGCTTGTTGGGAATACCAGTGAAAAGGTTTGTACTTGTCCAAATGCAACGCTGGCCACTATGGCATTCAGTCATCACCTCCCCCGTACATATCAGCAAGTTTCTTGAAACGTGGACCCCAGTCATTTAGATAATCATAGTCTTGCTCGCCACCACTACTTGAAGAGTTGAGGGAGCTCAAAGATCCAGCGGTGGAACCACTTCCCTCATAGTCAAAGACTAGAAGAGAGTCATATGGAGGAGCTGTAGGGTCGTTGTCTGCAGCTTTAAGTCCCTGTAAACAATTAGGAGGAGAAAACTATAAGAAAGAAATTAAGAACACTACCCCAATCATTTCTCACATGAATTATGTACATCCAAACTTAAGTGATTACTCCATGAGAAAATGCCTGGATTAGCAAGCAGGCCCAGGAATAACTGAAGTGTAAGGAGAGCTATAATTACTTGCCTATCCTTCATGCCTCTCGTTCTATATAATTTCTAACCATTAAAGAGATTGGAACACTTTATGTCTACGCAACAAGAATAAATAAATACTGTCAAAGAATGCCATGTGAATATGAATGTCCACCAGTTAAAACGTTCTTTCAATCTAGTTCAACAGTTTTAGCTATTTAACACATTGTAAATTATTAATAGCTGGCATGAAAATATTCATTCTGAGTTAAATAGCAATCTTGTTGTGTGTCTCTTGAATTTTTAAATTGAAAATTAAACAAGAACCAGGAAGAATTAAGTTTACAAATTAGATGCAAATAAGAAGTAGGCTTCATCTGTCCACATAAACATATATTTCGATTCCTTTCATATTTAAAAAAATAATAATAAAGTACAATTTTGGTACAGAATTGAGATTTTTAAAAATCTTTTTACTCTCAAAATATTGACTACAATCTCAGAAATATTCCAAAGATATACTGCAAAGAAAACCCTAAGTGCAATTTGTCACTTAAATTCTGTGCTTTTTAGTAATTGATAAGGCTTGTTTGGGATCTACAGTAACAGTCTAAAGCAGGGGTATCAAACTCACATTGTCATGGCGGTGTCACGTGACATATCAGGACTTTCCTCCCCTTCGCTAAACCATGCATGGGCATGGCTAGCGCGTAACGCATCCGGCTCACAGGCTGTGAGTTTCACAGCCTTTGCAAATAAACTGCAGTTTTTTTAAAACAGCAAAGTGCTATTGTATTAAAACCAGCTACACTGAAAATATTTTTAGCTTTTGTCAAACTGGAAAACTAGGGTCTCTTAGTTAAGTATCCACTGCTGGATGATATGCAATTTCTTATGCTATTTGAGTTTATAGAATAAAATTATAAAAAAATTCAATGTTCTAGAAAAGGCACTTCATGTGCAAACTGTCTGTTAAAAAAAAAAGTCCTGAAAGCTAGTATTACAAAGGCTAAAGGCTCAAAATCTGCATTATGGGAAAGTTAACATTTGTGCATTCATGTTCGAAACAGCTGATGTATATGTCATATAAAATGTGATATAAAAATTTAAACATTAGAACACTGAAAAAAGAACAGATTAATATTTCACAGATGTTGTCTTAAAAGGTAAGTTAAGGTTGTTTAAAAAAACGCTAGTATGACATAATTTCTTGATACAATTTCCCATTTGTTGATTGACAAATAGAGATCATTGATCCCAAACTCCACCTATTGAAAATTCAGCAGGTATTAAACTGTATTAAAATACAATGCATTGATAAAACTGTGTGTTATCAAAATGATAGGCATTTGTGATGATTCAAGTACAGTGGAACCTCGGTTCACGAACGCTTCAGTTCGCGACCAAATCGGTTCATGACCAAAAAAATGAGCTAAATGTTTGCCTCTGTTCCTGAACAAATCCTCGATTCACGACCAAACACAGCTGTGGCTATTTTCCCTGCATGGTTCAGCTGTGTTGGCCAGACCAAAGCTGCGCTGCATTTGGAGCCAGAGGTGGAAGCAGAAATTGATGCCGAGCAGCACCCTGAAAAGCAGCAGTCATAGGAAGGCTGTCAGAACGTCTGAGCCATCACCGCCGTGCTCTGGTGGCTGCCCAATCGTAACCAATGACAGGGCAGTGTAGGATATCAATCTTGGAGCGGCAACCAATAAAGGGGCGACTCTCCGCGAAAGCCGAATGTTGATGTGGCCGACTCAGCCAATGGGAGTGAAAATAGCCTGCTTGTGCTGCTTTTGCCGCAAAAAGGATTTGACAGCAGGGCAGAGGCCCTGCCCGGACTTGCCTGGGCTCCAGCAACGGTGCAAGGCTCACCTCCTTCCCACCCAGCGCCCTGCAGGGTAAGCAGAACTGTCTGCCACCGCCGGGTCTCCAGCTCGAGAGAAGGGAGAGGGCAGGAGCTGCCTCTGCTTCGCACCGCTTTGCCCTGGGAAAGTTGGGAAGAGGGAAATCTCCCTCGGCCTCTCACCTCCTTCCCACCCAGTGCCTTCGCTCTGTCAGGGATCGTCCGTGCGCTGGGATTGGGAAGTGGGGCGCTGCCTGCCTTCCTTGGCCGCTCACCTTCTCCTGCGTCCTCGCCCAGGATCGCCTGTGCGCTGCCTTTGCCCGGCCCGCCTCTCGCCCAGCGCCGGGCTGACCATGTTCATCCTGCTGCTTTCTGGGGAGCTGCTCAATGCCCATTTCTACTTCCACCCCTGGCGCTGGGCGAGAGGCAGGTTGGGCGAAGGCAGCGCATGACAATCCTGGGCGAGGGTGCGGGAGCAAGTGTGAGGCCGAAGAAGGCAGGCAGCGTCCTGCTTCCCGATCCCAGCGCACGGACGATCCCTGGGTGGGAAGGAGGCGAGCCTCACACCGTTGGCTGAAGCCCGGGCGATTCGGGGCAGGGCAAGGCCGCAGGAGCAGGTGAGAGGCCGAGTGAGATTTCCCTCTTCCCAACTTTCCCGGGGCAAAGCGGCGCAAAGCAAAGTGGAGCCAACTCCTGCCCTCTCCCCTCTCTCGGCCTGGAGACCCAGCGGTGGCGGACGGCTCTGCTTACCCCATGGGGCTCCGGGATCGATGCAGAGCGGAGCCTGCCCCGGGCGACCAATGAATGGTTGCAGTGCTGCCCGCTGGTGCGCTGTTGACAAGTAGCCCCCGTTTTGTTTTTGGGGCCTGGGCATGTGGCTTGCTCGGTAGAAGAGGAGGGGCGGCCACCCAGATCTCCCCATTCCGGGGGTTTAAAGTGGTGCGCAAGGAAGGAAAGAACCAGAAAGAGGAGCAGGAGGGGTGGCAGTTGATTGACAGTACATTTGTGGGCTTCAAAATTTTCAAAAAACCATAAAGTTCATAGGGTCTGGAACAGATTAATTGTATTTCCATACAACCCAATGAGAAAATTTGTTTCCGTTCACAACCAACTCGGTTCACAACCAAAGTTATGGAACAAATTGTGGTTGTGAACCGATGTTCCACTGTACATTCTTGCATTATGAAGTCTTATTTAAGTCCACAAGTTGCAGCATCTTTATGATATCAAATATGTGCCGTTTGTCTCGTTATTCCCCCTGCTTCAGAGATGCTTATTTTTTAGGGTCCTTGGTGCTCTCTAAGCTTCACTATTTTCTTGGAGATGTGGTAACCAGGTAACTTCGTCACTAATAATGTTACCTAGTTTGGTAATAAAATGTTTGCAAGGAAATAACGAAGTTTTGAGAGCATCAAGGACTCCATAGTTCATCTTTAGCTACAAGTATTTTCTTAGTATGACTAATACCAATGCAGAAAAGTTAATTGATTCATTTGTTTTCTATTTAAATAAATTAAATGCTTTTGAACATAAAAGCCATAGTTATATCTGCAACATTGTAACTATCAACAATTCCTTAAAAACCATTACTCTTTAAATATAAACACTGTTCATAATCAGTACAGATTGGGCCTACTAGGTCCTAAAGGAATAGGTTTTCTCTCCTTCTCCAGATCTCAATTTACCTCATTAATGAAGTCTCCAATGTCCCCAGGATGAGGAGCTGCTGATCTAACTGGATATTGAGGTTCTGCATGAATAGGTCTTTCATCAAGTCTCCTTATTCCAACAGGTTTGATGGCATCTGGTTCTAAGGTGTCAGGTTGCTGGAGCTGACTTAAATCATAGTCCTGTAAATGATACACAAGATTATATCCTGATTTTTCATCCAAGAACTTGGTCTGGATCAGTGGTTCTCAAACATTTTAGTCTCATACCTCATTTGAGACTCATTTTAGTTTCAAGATCCTTACAAGAAGATTGAGGACTTCAAAGATCTTTGGTCTATATGTTTGCTAGTTTCTATCAATATTAAGAAATTGAAAATCAGACATTTTAAAATGTTTAATTTATTTGCAGATCTCTGAAAAGATGTTGGGATCCCTACATCCCATTTTGAGACTACCTTTTAAGAAATGTCTTCTTTTAGACTCATAGAAGCTAATTCCTATCTTTTGTAATGCAGGCATTCCAAACAACTTCAGCTGCCATCCCCCCCTCCAAACAGTGTTGCTTTCAGTGAGAGGGGCGACATACAAGTTTGATAAATAAATACATAAATAAAATCTATAATACTTTAAACAAGTATTTTAATCATGATTATGTCAACTAGCAAGTATAAGGAAAACTACAGAGAGGAGGGTGGGGGAAGAACCAAAATTTCTTGGCTGTTCTAACTCTAGCTTTAAGAAGATACCTTACCAGTGCTTTACTTGCATTAACATGCTTTTTGAAGTTTTGCTTTCTAATGCTTTGCACAGCTTTAATAACTAGGTCTGCTGTACCCTTGGGGTGGGTAGAATGTCCTGTGTGTGAAGAGCTGAAGCACACATTAAGAATTTCCATTTCTCTCTTGAACATAGAGGTCATTTCAGACTCCAGGATGTGTAAGACTTCATGGAACAACAACTTATTTTCTAATTTGTCTCCTAAAAGCTGAATCCTCTATGAATAAACTGTTATGGTTATAGTATAGTATAGGCATCCTTCAGTTTCATAGGGACTGTGGTATCGTGCTCCAGGTGGAGATCTAGTAGCCACCAGAGCACAATAGCCTGGGTAGTTATTATATGGAGGTTAGGCTGTTACCCAAGCAGCAAATCCCCCCTCTCCATGCAGCTGAAAATAATCCAATGGAATGGCAGGCCAATACGATTGGTTCCAGGAGTTGCCAGATTCACCTAGGATCGAACTCACAGCCTCCTGATTATGAGGTGAGAGCTCCATCTCTAGGCCACCGCACAACTCCAACTTTACGGTTATACCACCTGAAAAATGGGTAAACTGTGGTAGAAGGAATCCATTTTTGAAAAAAATGATGCAGCTCTGTAGAAAACAACTATATCAAACATTTTACCAGAACATTTGCCAAAAAAAATGACTTTCTACAAAAACCAAAACAAAACCATCAGGTTTTAAGGTAAAACTCTTAATTGGACATATCCTCACTGGTTTAATCAGTGCCTCATTAACAAACTTGGATTCCTAGTCAGGAAATATATTACTGGCAAGTTCAAAAATATCTCTATCAGGAATCTATTATGCCTGGGGATTATTTGATTTTGATCCACTCTTGATCATTATCATGCCAGTCAGTATTTTCACTCCCCTTTTTTAATGTGCAATGCTTTTTAAAGGATTGCTATGTGTTCCTGTCATTGTGTAACATGCCTGAGGCCTTGGTTCCCCTCTAAGCTAATTTTTTTTAGTAAACACTTTCTTGGGTGGAATTAAAATAAGTAAAAAATTCTGAAAATAACAGAATTCTGAAATTCTAACAGAAACTGAAAATTCTGATAGTAATTCCAGCCTCCTTACTGTCAGCTAATATAACTAGATGACATACAGGAACCTATGCAGGAATTCCTTGGATGCAACTAATGTTCATAGCACCTCAACTTTAGAAATTTATCTGTTTGGCACGGCAGAACTTTTAGGAATGATGCATGTTTTCAGATTTCTTATATGACAGAGAACTCAAAATCTGAGGTGAAAAAGCCTAGAGTAGAATGGTTTTTTAGTTGTTTTACAGAGTTTATTATCACAGCAATAACATCTTTGATATTAATCAATGATGAAATTGAAGTGGTAGAACAGTAATGGAGGGTTTGTTTGCATTTTGTACATAAAATTAAAACTTGATAAGCGTGACTACTGAATAGCAGATAAGGCAATCTGATGTTTCTCACTTCAGATTGCAGAATACCTTCCTAATTTATAAATGTTTTGCATCATGATATATGATGCTGAAGCTTCTTGTGAAAGACTAAAATAATTAATCTCCATTCAGTTGCTGTTTTTGTGTTTTCTGATATACTTTCGTCTTCTACTGCTAGACATATGCCCAGGTGATTCTATCCCTCATATTGAATTCCAATTTGAGAATCATCCAAAGGGAAGTGATTAGTGAAGAGCCAACTGATCATCTATTTGGGCGATGTAAATATCTGAAGGGCAACAAAATTTGATTATGTGTTTTGAAAAAAAGTTTATGTTAAGTTGTTAAAATAGAGGAATTTTTACAACTTCAAAAACATAACCTTGGTCTACCATGAAAAACAGTAATTTGGCTTGATTTTTTTTGTTTATGTGCTTTTCAAAAAATAGTATCTGATGCTAATAATCTGTTTCCTCAATTTAAAGAAGTGAAATCATTGTAGTCTGAAATATTTCCATTTGATATGTAGTAAAATCTACAAATACATAATCTAAGGCTACAAGAACAAAAATACAATTTTAAAACCTTTTCTAGTGTTTTAAAATCTGAACATATTTATGTGGACGATTGTTATTTACAAACACACCTGTATTAATTAAGAACTTGTGATTTGTAATTCTAAGTCTCCATTTGATATTTTATTTTTTTTCAAAAAATAAATATTTAGTTTATTGTCTAATTGAATGCAAAAAGAAATTTGATTTGATTTGGCCCTGAGATCAATGGGCATGGATTTTATGTTATATTTTTCATTCATGCACAGAAAAACACATGGCAAGAATTCTTCAGTCTATAGCATTACAGCTGAAAATTTACTATAAAAAGGTCACTGGCCTAACAGCATGCATTTAAAAACCTATCCCTGTTGTTTTTTAGCAATTATTTTATGGAAGCCACAGCATGCCCTCTGCTAGATCTGGTGGTATGGAAATATGTAACTGAAGAGAGATAAATAACCCAGTCCCATACCCTTTAAAACCAGCACCTGGAATTGGATTGGAAACAAACTGGTAACCAATGCAGCTCATGGAGAAGAGTGTGGAACACACAAAACATTCTGTGCTGCTATATTTTGCATCTGTTGAAGGTTCTAGATGATCAAGGGTAAGCCCACGTAGATCACATTACAATACTACAAATGTGAGAATCTATGAATGGGTATTATTGGTACACAATATAAAATTGTGCGAAGGCCTTTCTAATCATGATTGCCATTTGTTCCTGGAGTAGGAATTGTGAATCCATGAGGATGCCCAGATTGCCTGAGGGATATGTTTGGGCAGCGTAAACCCATCTAGCACCAAATAAGGCACAGTTCCAGAACCAAAGGGTCTCAATTTCCAAAAGCCACTCAGTATTGCCAAAGTTCAGCTGAAACCTATTTTTCCCCATTCAGATCTTCACAGCATTTAGACAATGGGTTAACATATACATGGCATTATTTAATTCTCCAGGAATACACACACACACACACACACACTTACATATACAACTAGATATCATGGTACTGGATTATCTCACCCAGTCGTCTCATATAAAAGTTAAACTGGAAAGATGAAAACACTGACCCCTAGGGGCTGAGGGTGGGACTTCTTCTCCCCAATCATTGTTATTTGGAATTGACCCTGGAGGCAAGAAGGCCAAGCAGCACAACACCATGCTACCCAGTCCTCAGAGTTAATCCAGGATATCATAATCGATGATATGAAGAGAGAGAAAATCACCATCAAGAGATCAAGCAAAGTAAGGATGGATGTACTCTCTCATTCCATCCAAAAGCATGACTAATGCCGTTTCTGCTCTATACCCAGATTTAAACAATGACTGAGAAGGATCTAAATAATCTCCTTTATCCAAGGAAAAGAAATAATTCAGTAAAAGCATTATCTTTTAAGTTGCTCATAGAAAGAGAAAAATTGACCTCTTCCTCTAATTTTTAAATTCTTAACCCTACATTATGCCAAGTACTGCCATAAGCATCAATTTTAAGGCAAAACAAATCATTTGAATGCAGTCAGATTCTCAATGACTGGCATCCCATGTGTTTTGATGGCTCTGCATCATCCTACAAACATACACCTTTGTCTTTGATTACACTAGTAAAGGGGAAAAAATAGAGTGAAATTATTATTCCTGTTCAGTACTCCCAAGTGTTTTTCAGCCAACTTTGTTATTTGATGGCTATGTCTGCCTGCAAAAGTATCAAATTATGTTGACAAGGAGGTTGGGAAAAGCTATTCAAAGTAATCATTCAGAAGCCCTGTATTTTTTTCCCTCCAGAGAAAAGAATCAGTCTCTTTTAAAGCACATAGTGACAGCTTTCAAACACAAGCAGTTGTGGCAATTTACAGGCATGGTTTTCACAAATGGTGAAAACAATCCTGATTATACAGTAATAATAATATCACAGATTTTTGGGAAGGACTTGCTAGGTGGATAAAATTTCCCAGTCCAAGTCTAAACATCTAGTAGACTGCGACGAACCATAAAAAATATCAGTTCCTAATTAACAAGATGTTTTTGGAAAACTGCAGGAGAAGGAAGACCAAACTGAGTGTAGTTTGTATTGATTACAAGAAGGCATTTGACCCCCACATTATTGGATAATCAAGTGCATGGAAATATTAAAAGTCAGTAGAAACATCAAAGGTTTGTGCAAAGATCAATGGAAGAATGGGAGACAACAGTTGTTGGTCAATAATTAGACTGGGGGAGGTTAATGGGGAGCTGCTGTGGCTCACTGGTTAAAAGCAGTACTGCAGTCTACTCTGCAGACTTGCAGATCAGCAGTTTGGCTGA
>JANHJO010004278.1:34391-44993 GCA_032468235.1 Pseudoxyrhopus heterurus
GCTGACATTGTAAACCGCTTAGAGAGGGTTGCAAGCCCTGATAGGTGGTATATAAATACAGTGCTATTGCTATTAATATCAAGAGAGGATTTTTTTCCAAGGACACTGACCATCATCACTACTCTGTCATTGCACTGATTCCACTGTCAGTAATACTGAAAAAGTCAAGCCATGGCTATCAAACATCAAAAACATCTACCAGGCTATCCCACCTTCTTTACTTTAATGATCTGAAACTGTATTGGAAAAGGCCAACTGAAATAGAATTGTTGCTCAACACTCTCTCTATTCACAAGTTATTGTAACGTAGTTTGGACTGAACAAATGTATCATCCTTATCATCAACAGGAAATATTGAAAACTGAAGAAATCAGTATGACCTATGGAAATAACATCATGACCCTGGATATGGTTGAACAGAAGTTAAAATCTGTAGCTCAGGATTGAATTATGGGATCCTTGGTGCTCTCTGAACTTCACTAGTAGCACTGATGATGTTATCTATTTCTGCAGTGAAACATCTGCAAGAAAACAACCAAGCTCAGGGAGCAGCAAAGACCTCATTGTGTGGACAATCACTACAAACACCTGTGCACCCTTCAGGCTGACTACATCAAGCACAGTGAAGTAAAGAGGAAGGTTAGAAATAATTACATCAAGAGAGTGAAAAAGATCTTAGAACCAGTGGAGGAAATACCTCAATTCCAGTCATTAGATACACTGCTGGAATAGTGGACTGTACTCAAACAGCAGTAAAAGCCCTGGATTGGAAGACCAGAAAACTAATGACAATGAATCATGTCCTTCATGATGTTGACAGACTCTACTTACCAAGGAAAACAGGTGGGCATGAAATGTTGCAAGTACATCAGATGGTTGAAAAAGAAAAAAATAATGACATTGGATGAATATCTGAAAGACAGTGAAGAAGTTGCACTGAAGCTAGTATAGTAGGAAGGCTTACTGAGTACTGTAGAAACCAAACTGGCCGACAAGAAAGACCAAATGAAGAAAAGAGACATGAAAGGGCAAAATATTACATGGACAGTACATTAAAAAAATAGCAGGCAAAGCAGCAAGATCTGACAATGGCTAGTTGAAAGTTGAAGAAAGAGAGAGAGGGCTAATTCTGACTGCGCAAGACCAAGCCTTAAGAACAACGTGTATAAAGCCAGAATTGAGAAGACAGCAACATGCAGCAAGTGCCGCCTCTGCAAAGAAGAAACCTGGTTAGCTGCTGTAAGAATGTTATAGAGACTGACTACAAACAACAGCATGACAAATTAACAATGGTGCATTAGAAGATCTGCAAGGAATACCATTTGCCTGCAAGCAAGAACTGGCTGGACCATAAAATACAGTATAGAAAATGAAGAAACAAAAGTCCTCTGGGTCTTTAGATTTCAAACTGATACCTGCCACATAACATCCCAGACTTAACTGTCCATTAAAAAGACAAAAAAGTCTAGAGAGTGGACACAGCTGAAAATAGCAAAATAGAAAAGAACTGGAGAAGACAATAAAATAAAAGACCTGCAAACAGAAATAGAATGACTGTGGCAAAATAAAGCAATGATAGTACCAATAGCAATAGGTGCCTTGGGTTCAATCCCAAAACAACTGCAGCACTCCTTGTGCACAACTGGCATTGCCATCAGTCAATTGCAAAAAGGTAACTTTACTTGGGGCAACTTACTTCCTGCGATGATACTTCTAACACTATCAAACATAAACATTGTCTATCCCAGATCCTTGGGAAGTACTCAATAGGTGGATAAAGATGTCAAATCCAATCTAAATATCTGGCTGATTGTGTAACAAACCATAATACCATTTCAAGAGCAAGCTATTGGAACTAGTAAAATTAAGGCCAGAATTGAAAAATCATCAAATGTTTAAATTCAATTTCATTTGCAAATTGTGCAAAAAGCAGAAGAATCAGTAGATCATATACTGAGTTTGTGCAAGAAGATTGCACAAATTGATTCTAAATAACAAACAAAATACAGCTTCAAAATGATTCATTGTCTGAAAAACTGTTCATGACCAGTAATGCAAAATTGGTGGGAACATGTAGTTGAAAAAGTGACTGAAAATGAGCAGGTTAAAATATTGTGGATTTCTGAATAAAGATTGATAAAGTCTTGGCTCGTAATCACAGATATAACTGTGGTTGAAAAGAAGAAAGTGTGAATACAAGTGGATAGCAGAATAGAAGATGAAGTGTTGGAGAAGATCACAAAGTATCAAGATCTGAATATAAAAATTGAAAGATTATGCCATAAACAGATTGTGTGGTCCCAGTGGGTGCCATTTTAAAAAGTTTTTGGATGGCACTTAGAAAATCTGTCCACTGACAAAATTTCCCTTTGTTAATTGTAAAAGGTCAACTGCTTGGATTTGCACATCTACTACACCAATATATTACAACAGTGTAGGCTTTGGGAAAGAACTCAATGCATATGAAGATTAATACTAGCTAAAGAACTGGCTGCTGTGACTTTACATTGCTGTGAACAGAATAATAACATAATATGTATTTTTTTTCTTTTTGTTCAATCATGTCTAATTCCTGAAGACTGCCCGGACAAGTCTCTGGAGTTTTCTTCGCAAGATTTTTCAGAAGTGGTTTGCCATTGCCTCCCTCCAAGAGCTAAGAGAAAATGACTGGCCAAAGGTCACCAAGCTAGCTTTAGCTAAGGCAAGACTAGAACTCATGTCTCCTGTTTTTTTTTGTTTTTTTTTGGCTTGATGTCTTATAAAGACTACAGAACAAGTATTTCATTATGAACACACAATCTTACCTGATCTTCTTCTCCACCCCCTTCTTCATCATATTTGAGAATATTGTCTCTCACATCATCTTCTGGATCTATGAGTAGTTGCTTGGCCTGACGTTCTTTATCACGGCGTTTCATCCAAACCACAAACATTAGAACTAGAACTAGATGGAGTGCAGAAGAAAGTGAGAGGTTTATTATTTGCTTCTTTTTTATATTGCTGTTTTTAAAAATACAAGAAATGAACACCTTCACTATTTACCTGTTCAGGAATTTATCTGCTTCAACTTGCAACTTAAAGGAAAGAAGCAATAAATTCCTTCTAATTACATTCCCTTACACTGTATAGGATGTATAGGACTGGGAGAATTCCAAACATGATCCATCAAAAAGATGACATTAAAAAAGAAGCTGTAAGAAACTGCATCATGGGCAGGGGTTTAATTGGTTAGAATTCCTTCAAGAGTCACTGTATGTATCAAATCAGTTCGGGAGCCATAGCAGCCATACACAAAATTAATGAAGAGCAACTGCAGATATGTAGAATATAATCAACCAGTTGTTGTTAGATTTCTCTGCTTACAATGTAGACAGGAAACGATTAATCTAAGGAATAAGGATCTAAAAGCTCGGACTACTAGAATTTTTTAGAAGGAAAGCTAGGGTTTCTGCACAAGAATTTATTTCAATGAGGACCATGCTTTCAAATGAGATAGTTATATTTAAGTGATCTATGGAACGAAGTGTTTTCTTCTGCTTTTTCAGTGTCAAGGGAAGTAGGCTTGTTTCTGGTGAAAGCAGGGCACTTTGCATAGGTTCAATGTTTTGGTAACTGCTATTGTCAGAGCTGTAAACTATAGTAAATTATAATTAAGATAAATTAGTGCACTTGAAAGAGCAAAATGGCTGTACATACACAGGCACATAGAGGCAGTCAGAGTACTTTTTGAAGCTTTCACGCAAGCCTTGAAAAGACATGCCAGTTTTAGTGCTCGAGAAGGTGTGTTCTGACTTGCGTGTCATGAATGTTTAACACAGCCATAACATAAGTTACATAAATTTGAGGTCAGTCATACTAGCTTTCTAATTTCTTTATGTAATAAAGTATAGAACAGAACATCAATGGCAGATAGGGAGAGTTAGGATGAAACAATACCGAACACCAAACCATTTTTGGAGCTCAGTTAGTAACAAAGACCATGTCTCTTTATCTGGTTTGAAACATACAGTTGAAAAAATCTTGTTTACCATTTTTCTTTTAGCATGACTTTTATACTTATAAATGGAAGAAGAAAAATATATGATAATTGCTAAGCATTTGTAATGCATGGTATAAGTTTGCTGTTGTTGTTTTACTGTCCTTAGTATATAAGGACAGTATTTTAAACATATCTCTCTCTCTTTCCCTCCCTCCCTATACGTATCTCTCTGCATGCACACACATCTCTCTCTCTCTCCCTCTCTCCCTCTCTCTCTCACACACACACACACACATGATGGCACCAAAAAATGAACTGCTGAGAGACTGCCTGAGGCAACAGAAGACATGGAAGGAAGATCAAGCCATGGCAGGCCAAGATCCTGCATGGGATGTATCACTGACAGATAGCTTGCTGACTGACATTAGGAAATCCTATCAGTAGCTGAAAAGCAATACACAAAAAGATAGCACTGAGGAATTGATAATAGCAGCACAAGAACTAATACTAAGCCCCAGTCCATAGAAGCAGGGCTTTATCAGAACAGACAAAACCCAAGGTACAGACTACAGAGAGCACTCAGAGGCAGTCCAACATGTACTGGCAGGCTGTAAGATACAGTAATAATAGTGTATACCAGTGATGTCGAACCTATGGCATGTGTGCCCGAAGTGGCATGTGGAGCCATGTCACCCAGCACGCCAGACATCACCCAGCCCAGCTCCACTGCGAATGAGCGCATGACCCCCGGGTTTTTAGCCAGAAAAAAAGCTGTTTTTCAGCTCTTTTTCAAGCTAAAAACCTGGGGGTTGCATGCGCAGCCCCCTGCACATGCGTGCGCTCCCCTGGAGGCATGCACGCACAACCCCTGGGTTTTTAGCCCGAAAAAAGCCAAACACCCGCTGTTTTTCGGCTCTTTTTCGGGCTAAAAACACGGGGGCCACACGCGCATGTGCAGAGGGGATGTGCGGGGTGGCACACGTTGCATTGTGGGTGGGGGGAATACGGGAGCTTGCGCGTGCGATTTTGCACGGGAACCAAAAAAGATTCGACATCACTGGTGTATACTGAACAGCACAACTAAGTAGCTGGCACTGTGTACAAAAACATATGAACAGTGCTTAGGCTAGACATTCCTGTCCAGATGAGATATTTCACAGAAGTTACGGAAAATACACGGCTAAGGTACTATAGGACTTCCAGATCCAGATGTATATGGAGGTATTGGCCAAACAAACAAACAAACAAACATCATGGTAGCAGTCAAAGACCAGAAGATACAATGGTGATAAATGTAGTAGTACCAAATGACAGCCATGTCAGGAAGAAGCATATATGAAAAGTATGAAGAACTGGCCCTGAAGGAGAAATTAGAGAGAATGTGGAAAGTAAAGGCCTCAGTGGTTCAAGTGGTGGTAAGTTGGAAAAGTGGCTCCAACAGATCCCAGGAACAACATTGGAACTCTTGGAAGAACCCTCAAACTCCCAGGCTACTGGTAGGGGACCTGACATTATTACCTATAGAAGTGAGAAAAATAAAATTTAAACACACACATACACACACACCTTTCTCTCCCCATCCCCTTCACAAAGACATTCAGATGCTACCTAGAAAGCTTGCTCTAAAATTTTGAAGATCTTTTCAGAATATGCCCATAAGAAAGAAATCACAACTTTTAGCAAGAACATTGCCTATTACAGTATATATTCTCAAATAAATTGTCAATGTACCATCTATGTATAAAGCATCTACACCATGGGAAACCAATCTTTATCACTTTTAGCACATGTAATAACATACCCAATCACTGCTAAAATAGTTAGAAGATTACCAAGTAGTATGATGATGCAGAGAAGAATTGCAATGATGGCCCCCGTGCCTAGTCCTGCACCAACAATCCTGTCAGCATCTGTACAGTCTCCATTTAAATCACACTGACAAACTTTAACCTTCAGAATAGAAGTGCTAGACTTGGGAGGATTTCCAGAATCTGTTATTATTATTGGAACATCATATATTCCAGCCTCCAAGAACCTGATCTTTAAAGCCAGTTGGGCACGGTCACCTGTAAAAAGAAAAGAAACCTAGATAAATATGGTTTGTTGTATTAATTGAAGTAACCAGAAAACATCTGCTTTAGAATCTCTTTCTGAAATAGCTAAGTTATTTATTGGTGAGCTTTCATCAAACGTGAAAAGTATGTTAGAATTTTCTTCTAAAGCTTATAAAGATCTATATTCCAACTCTTAGAATCAGATCATCTAATGCCATAACATATATCTACAATAGAAAACCCCCAAGACTGGGAAAGCCGAGTTCCCTAGTACTGCATTTAATTAAACTGAATATTATATTGTTATAATCACTTTAAAATATTAGAAATAAAAATTAATAGGGACTACTATTATAAAACAAGCACAAAATTTGTTACAAAAAGGAATGTATATTACCACTAATACGAATAATAGTCCAATTTTTCTTAACACTGGGAGGAGAATTTGGCAACTCAAATGCAAACGGTCCAGCATTTGGATCAATATCGTCATCTATTGCTGTGATATTTGTTGCGTTGGGCTGTAGAGTTTCACATGTTGTAGCTTCTTGAGGATCCACTCGGGGAGCGTTATCATTGATGTCAAGCAGATAGATCTGAAGGGTACCAGTCCCACTCATTAGTGGGATTCCTTTAGGAACACAAACACGAAATAAAATAAGCATACTTTCTATTAAAAAAGGATTGTTATTCTTGCTGAACATACTACAAGAAACAAATACTAACAGAAAAATGTACAAGCTAAATAACATCTTTCTCTGGCTACAAAGTGTTCTTTTCTGAACATAAAAATCCAGCTGAAACGGAGACGAAAAAAACCTTTGCAGCAGGTTTTGCTCCAATGGAAAAATGTTTTTCAAGTCTAGGAACAAAACTTCCAATTCAGACTCAAGGTAGAATACTGAATTGACTTTATGAAGTTTATATGCATTTCCAGAGTTAAGTACATTGCTTTTTTCTGGGCCAACTTAGTGACATTGCCTGAATGAGGTTGGAATCTAAGCATCGGAGCTGATCCAATGCAAGTTGTACAGTAAGTTGTATATTTCCTTAAAATAGCATCAACGTAGCAGTATTTTGACTACAAAATGGAAACAAGTGAGAATGATACTGGTATATATTTCATTAGGTTGCCATATGCTATGAAATTTTTAGAATGGCTTCATTTTATAGTTTAAAATTTATTTGGTATATCTGATATTGCTTTATTTAAAAACCTGTATCAAAGCAGATATAGAAAAAAGTATGCTTGGGTTTCTAATAGAATTATATAGATTTATTACTTGATTGCAAACTGTTTCAAGAACCAAGAAATTTTGTTTCATTGAGAATAAGCAAGTTTTATAGGTGTCAAGAGCAGAATGTAGAAATTGGTAATTTTGGGTAGAAATGTCTAAAAAGTGCTGCATTAGAATTAGCAATGTCTACAACTTATATGAAACCCATGGCTACCACACCATTGAATTCAAAACTTTAGTGTATTACTTTGGAATGGGCATGCAACATCTCATGTATATATAATGGAGAAAGCTTTGATTATAGAACCATTGCAGCCATCTTGTTTGTTTTCACCTTTTCTGAACAAACCACTGTACAATTCTTTTTCAGGATTCCAGATCTTTGAAATCTCATAACTGTTGCATGATATAATATTTAAGAATCCTTCACCTTTAGTTAAAAATATTTCCTTAGTCAAGAATATTTTCTGTTTTATATTTAAAAACATCTATATCTATATTTCCTCACAAAAAATGACTCAAGGGTTTGCCAGATGTTCTAATATCTCTAAATTCTAATGAAATAAAATTAAACTGAATGAGGTTTCCCAAAGTACAGTTCTGTGATGTTAAGCATAAAATTATGATGGTTTTTTGATAACCTTAACAATAGAAATCATATGCTCCTAGATATATAGTATAAAGACAGGAGACAGACAAAGGGAAAGAACATAATAATAAAAATCAAAAATTCCATAGGAAGACTTTACACATGAAAATAGTATTTTGGTAGTGGGTTAGGAGTAAATTAGATTGTTTAACCCATTTGTAAACTAGTTACAATGAATAAAAAAAATTAAGTGCTTATTTTTAAGTTCATGATCTAAGAATTGAATTAAAATCAAGACTGGAGCAGCAGCATCTTTCCTAGCAAACACATGGGAACATGCTGATTCTTTCTTAGTCACTTTTTTTTTTCTTTAATGGGAAAAAACCAACCTCAGGAGTCCATTGTATCCAGGCCAATGGACAGTGCCAGGACATCCTGGCCCTTAGCTCTCTACTTTCCAATTACTAATAATATTGGTGTCACAGAGTAGTAAATAATTCCTTTTCAGGTACTAATACAGTATCTCTATAATGATACCTATACCCGAGAATTTCGCTTATACTTTATTGTATTATAACACAGCATTTATATCAGTATTTCATATCCTTGTTTTGCTGATGATATTTACGCCACTCAAAAATACAAATGACAGGCCTTTGAAATTAATCACATACCACTGTCGGTGGCAAGGAAAGTAGCATTATACATATTATTTTTCACATGTGGTGATTCTCTGTCCAGAATACTAGTTGTTGTTATTTGACCATTAATTGGATCAATCTTCAACCAATTGGCTGGATCTGAAAGTTTTGAATATCTGCAAAAATTTAAAATATAAAGCACTATATTAACATTAGATGCATTTGGTCAAACAAATCACCAGCAGGAAGGTCACACAGAAAACAAATTGTATCCAAGAAACTCTGTTTTTTGCAAAAGGTGTAATCTTGAAAAAATATTTATGCAAGCAAAATAATTTGTATTATTAATTTTTCATATTTATATATTTGCTATATATTACCCAGTTACATAATACTTTTTGATATCCCTAGGCATACACAATGGTTTAAAATTGTATAGTATTTAAAACCATTGTCATGTAAACATTACATAACTGTTCAAAATTCAAATTACATCATTGATGAAAAGTAAGCCTCAAATATTAAAAAGTGCATGACTTGCTGTAGTCTCATTATATTACTTGAAAAGTGGAATGTCTTCATCATTCTTAATTCAATTCTAAGCAAGAATCATTTAAAAAGAAATAAAAATTTTACTTGCTTTGGGAATTCTACTCTACAAGTAATATTTGGAAAGTCCTTAAAATTTAAACCAGACCAATTCAATGAAAAACACTTTAATCACATACTTGGTACAGACAGGAAGCTAAAATCTAGGCTACAAGGTAGTATAGGAAAACAGACAAAAACAGACAGACAGGCTAATGGATGAGGGTCTGGTGATGAAAGGCAGGACAATTTTGTCAAAGGCTGCATTACACTAGGAAAACTGATCTAGTCCAGTATTGGACAATGACAATTTCTCAATTCAAATGAAAGGCCATTTGGTGGAATGAAAGGAAATGACTGGTTTAATATTACTTTGTCCCTAAGAAAAGTGAGGAAAGGAAGCTATTTTTATATTGCACAAAGTTCTCCAGATCAACTGGCAAGAGAGCTCAGTAAATGTCGGTGTAAATGACTAAGGGCAAGACGGTGAATTTAGGGTAACCGACCATGCCAGATTGGAACTGATATGAAGCTACCCTGAAGAAACGCTGTGGGGGAAAGAAGAGTTTTGAGAATTAGAGAATGACAGTTGCAGAAAGTCAGTTAGTACAAAACACAGATAGCTAGAATTTGGGAAGAGTAGTAGATTTTATTTATTTTTTGATAAACCAGAAGAATGATCAGTTTGAGGATAAAAATACTAATTCTATTTCAGTCAAAAACAAATTGGAAGTATTTGGGCAAAACTTCGTTAATGTGGTAGACATGAAGTTATTGCCTGCACCAGATAATTTTAATTTCTAGAACACTGCATGTACAGATGCTTAAAATGTATCTGTAAAGCATAAGAGATTTAGATGAAGAACACTTTTTTAAACAACCTTTGAATTATTCCTGCATGTAAAGGAACAAAGGAGAGAGTCATTTATTTATAGGCAAACAAACGGTGAAGGCTGTTATGTGTTACCTTAAAGTAGTCTGTTGCATGTAACGATCTGGATCCTGAGCTGTGAATGATGTTAAAACAGCCCCAGGAAGAATCCCTTCCTCCTGACGTATAAGCTTTGTGACTGGCACAAAAGTTGGACTTTCATTCACATCAATAACTGTAATGGATACAGTGGCTGTTGACTGAGGAGGATGCTGTATTCCTTTTGCCAAAGGCACTTGGTTTTCTGCAGCTACGGTCAGTACAAATTTCCTATTGCTCTCAAAATCAATAGGCTGTCAAAAGCAAAATACAATAGAAGTTATTTTAGTCACAAGCTACACAAAAAAATTAAGTACAATATAAGAAAAGTTGTAATATTACAGAAATACTTATTTTTAAGATTCTTGAAGATCTTAGAGATCTGCAACTGGAAGGAACAATCTATATATAAAAGCCTTGTTATTATTATTATACAAACACAGCCTCCTATTTTTTAAGATGCTTCTTACCCTCTATAGCAGGGGTCTCCAACCTTGGCAACTTTAAGACTTGTGGACTTCAACTCCCAGAGTTGAAATCCAC
>JANHJO010004279.1:12725-35806 GCA_032468235.1 Pseudoxyrhopus heterurus
GGGTGGGACACGACTTCGCAACTAACAACAACAGCAACAAACTGTGAGACTGGTGTAAATGCAAGCTGATTGCCAAATGACCAAAATGCCATCATGTGTGATCACACGGAAGGGCAACACAATGTTTTATGATGGCGGAACTGCTTTATGAGCCACAAAGCACCCTTTCCAAGGCTGTTATAAATCAAGGCTACTTATACCTTTATAAGCTTTAAAAATTTAAAATAAATAGTAAAAAGCAAGAGAAGGTTTTGGCTATACAGATAGTCCTTGACTTACGATCACAATTGAGTCCAAAATTTCTGTTGTTAAATTTTGTTACATTTGTTAAGTGAATTTTGCCCCATTTTACGATCTTTCTTGCCTCAGTTGTTAAGTGAATCACTGCAGTTAACAAGTTAGTAACCCAGTTAAGTGAATCTGGCTTCCCCATTTACTTTGCTTGTCAGAAGGTCGCAAAAGGGGATCACGTGACCCTGGGATAGAGCAACGATCATAAATATGAACCAGTTACCAAGCATCTGAACTTTAATCACGTGATCATGGCGATGCTGGAAAGGTTGGAACTGTGAAAAATGGCTATGTCACTTTTTTTCAGTGTCATTGTATCTTTGAACAGTCACTAAATGAACTGTTGTAAGTCGAGGATTTCCTGTAGGTAAATTTTAAATGGATCAAGGGCTCACAAAACATTGGAATATTTGATTTTGATTATTAACACTTTGAAATTAATTTTAAGGAATAAATGCATTTTGTGGGAAAGGGAAATTATTTTTTATATTGGAGATAACAAGATAAACAATTTATAATAGCTTTCAAAGACATTTTTGAGGAATTGCATCAAGACATTGAAACAACAATATCAGTTGTGCTGTGTGTTCTTATGAACTGTCTGTTCCCAGAAGAAGCAGTTACAGAAAAAGATTTGCAAAACAAGCTTATCTGATTGGAGAGAACGTGAACAAGAGTTTTTATTGGATATAAAAAAAATCACATGCTTTAAAAATTAAAAAGGAAATAAAAATGCCAACCCCAGAGGGTAATTGGAACAGTTTCTTCTTGCTAGATTTACAAAACTAGCTTATAAACCTGAATAAATGTGAGAAAAAGATCAATATTTAGTTTTAAGAGGAAGATTGTTTTATGAAAAGTGAAGGAACATATTGAAAAGTTGGCTTATTTGATCAGGATTAAAATGATTATATGTTATTATTTTGAGGGGTAATTTTTGGATTTGCTGTTATCCAGACTAGAAAACATTGCATAGTGGATTTGTTTGCAGTTAACATGGTGTTCTTCCTCTATAATCACTTTATGTACCATAGCCTGACAACATCGAAACTGGTTTTTAGTTGATTGTTTTGACTACAAAATAATTGTTAGTAGTTTGGCTTGGACAAAATAATTATTCGAAGTAATGGTTCAAATAAGGGAACGTTGTGAGTTTGTTCTCTTTAAAAGAGGGTTTTTTTGTCATGTTAAATTTTACTCTTGTTCATAATAGGTTACTGGGATCCTAGGTTACTGGTATCATTTTATGCCTTCTGAATGTGGATTTGCTTATAGTTAAACATTGAAAATTGATTTGTTAGCTAATATAATTATTTTAGGACTGTACAAAGTTAGCACCTCTCCTAGAAGAATGAAATATTTTGCGAAATATTTTAACCTTATCATACCATAAATGGTTGTCATCCAAAATTTAATTCATGCCCCCCTAGCTTGAGTAACCTTTTATTTTGGAGAGTCATCCACTCTTTAGTCAGATCAAACAACAAGCATCAAAATACCATTTCAAATCTGGTATGCCCAAACCTCCTCCTTCCTTAGCATACTGCAATAGTTTGTATCTAATTCTTGGTTATTTCCCTTGCCATATAAACTTAGAATCACAAACATATAATCTACCGGTATCTGCCATTGTTTATATGAAGTATCAGTTACAAGCATTGGTAAAGTCATGAAACAAAAAAAAAACATTTTTGGTAAAAATTCATCTTAATTACAGAGATTCTATCCAGTAATGATAGTTACAGTTTGTCCTATTTTAATAAACATTTTTTTAATATCAGTCCAAAGAGGCATACAATTATTTTGAAGTCTGGTTAGCATGTTTGAAGGAGACTCCTGTGTAACTCCCTAACTTTTTGGGAATATTATGAGTTTGTGGTTTAGAAATGAAATGAGAAAAAGGCATAGAGAGTAAGCAAGTTGACTTAACGCAGGGTATGCATTCCTGATATGCAGGAACCATTACCTAGGCAAAAAGGGTTGAAGCATTTTTTAAGTCAAGAATGAGGGGAAAACATTTGGAAGCAGCTGAGGCAGATATCTCCAAAATTCATGGTGAATGTCAGACCTGTCCCAGATTGTTTAGGAAACAAATGTGTTCAGGTGTTTAAGAAAGAAAGACCTTCAGCTGCATTCATAATGAAAGGTATGCTATTACTAAAGCCAAGTGGTTACAGCGTAGGAAAAGCTAGATCTGAAAGTTCCTGCATAAACCTGGTAAGTTTCCCTTCTCCCAGCACCCCCCCCCCCTCCAACTTGGTCATCTTGCTAGTGTCTAATAAAGTTCAAATTAGTTATTTTGGTAACAGTTCTACAGTTTGGCACCAGTTTGGCATTCATATTCCTTTCCCATGCCCGTGTCCTAGAATCATTCAACTGTTGTCTCTTGTTGGCACTTCTGGTTCTTGTCATCCACCTTCCCCATCTTTTATGGTAGACTCCCATTGAAGTGAAACAGAATCCAAAGCGGTGTGATGGCAGATCTGACAGCGAGATACAACTACAGTCAGACTCACAAGATTCCATAATTATAGTCAGTCTCAATAAAAGTAGCTTTAGTTTTCCTGTGGAGTTGCTTTCCTGATCTGAATTAGTTAGCGGGGCTGACGAAACTGATCATTATGGATAGATGTTATTCCTTGGAGAATTGGGTTCTGGAAGGAATTGCACTGTTTGTCAACTGCTCCACCTTTTCAGTAATACTATCCAAGGAATTTTGCAATAATGTGAGACTGTTCTTTCTTGTATGGTGTGCATTGTAATCACGGTGTCCTTGACTGGGTCCCAAACTTCTTAGATCTTTTTTCTTCAGTATGGTGGAGCAGTTTAGACAATGTTCTCCCTTGGAGTGAGGGGCCTCTCTCTTACGCAGGAAATACCTTTAAAGTTTGATTTTCAAAAGATCCACATTTTGGAACAATCCATTCAAAGGTACTTTCCTCCACTGTAGGAAAAGTTGACGTGTTAGATTCCTGCAGGATCTTCTAAACTAACAGCATCCATCTGTACACTGTGCCCAGCACAGTCTGTATGATAAGTTGTTGATATCACCATGAGGCAAATGCATAAGAAAGTCCCAATTATCTGGGTTATATTTATTGCCAAAGTTGAAAGTTAAGTTCTCATGCCTCCTCAGCTGTTGCATCAATTCCTGCATAAGTGAAGTTCTCAAATAATGCCATGTTCACATATGCCTGGCAAAGGAGAAACAGAATCATATTAAAGGCTACTCAATAGGGAGATTTCTTCTCATCGTTTGTTTGAAATTACATTTTCCTCCTACTTTTGATTACAGACTAAATGATAATAGTAACTCACTATTTAGCCTTACACTGAGATAGTGCTAAAAGTAAACTCTATACCATGCCTTGGGACAATTGCTTGATATAATCCTATTGGTTTATATCTCTAAGGGCTACCTGTATCCCATCATTCTGAAGTAAATTGAGACAGTTGACATTGTGTCTTTTTCAACTGAAGGCCATGAAAATAGTGCCTTGACTATTCTATTGGTAACATTGGGCAATGGCATCTGATTATAAATACTCCAGAGGTCACAGTAATTGTTTAGATCACAGTAGGATTATCTTTTGATGTCAATACCTTCCTAGCTTCTAGCATGCGAATGAGCTGCACTGAGATCTGAGCAAATGGTGGACGTTCATATGGCCGGTCCCGCCAGCATTGACGCATTAATTCATACCTGCAGGATGAATTAAAAACAACAACAACAAAACATTGAGGAAATGCCAGGATGGTCTACCCTGAAAGGCTAGTACAGGTACTCCTCGACTTACAACCATAATTGAGTCCAACATTTCTCTTGTCAAGTTTGTTAAATGAGTTTTGCCCCATTTTACAACCTTTTGCCACCATTGTTAAGTGAATCACTGCAGATGGTAAGTTAGTAACCTGACTCTGGCTTCTTGTCAAAAGGTTGCAAGTATGAACCAGTTTCCAAGCATCTGAATTTTGATCACATGATCATGGGGCTGCTACAAAGGTTGTAAGCGTGAAAAATGGTCATAAGTCACTTTTTTCAGTGCCATTGTAACTTTGAACAGTTACTAAATGAACTGTTGTAAGTTGAGGACTGCGTGCAGTCTGCTTTCACTTCTCTTGTATCATTTCCACCAGAATGAAATAATGGGAACATGTGAAAACCAAGTCCTAGTCTGCCAGTTACCATCAATGGAATATGGTTAAATATCTAATATACATTAGAAGGTAGAGAATGAAATATGAAGAATATGGATATTTGAATAGAGCCTACACTTACACTTCATCATCACAATTGAGAGGCTTCTCCATGCGGTATCCTTGCGGCAGCTTTTCATAAAGCTCTGCACATGTCATGCCACAATATGGTGTCCCTCCTAGCAAGAGGAAAGACCAGACAAAATGCCATTTTTACCCATTTGGGGGTATAATGCGTATGTATAATAGCCTTTAATTACCAGGACAAAGCTGGTATCTGAATGCTACCATTTCTTCCAGAACTGTCCATTTCTATATTAGTACCATCTTATCTTTGGTCTCCATCAGGGGTGGGCTGCTGGGGGTTTGGGATATCCTCTTGCTAAGGGTCTGCCTAGTTCTGAGAACCAACAAATCCCACTCCTGACTGGCCCTGCCTACCCCGCCCTTTCCAGGAGTCCCCACGTGGCCCGTTTTGGATGCCAGATAAATGCAGGGCCCGTACAGAGGCTCAGGGAGGGTGAAAAACGGGCCTCCTGGAAGTTCCAGGAGTCCGGAAACAGGCCTGTTTCTGGCTTCTGGAGGGCTTCTGGAGCCTGAGGGAGGCTGTTTTCGCCCTCCCAGTGGCTCTAGGAAAGCCTCTGGAGCCCGGGGAGGGCGAAAACGCCCCCCCCCTCTGGTGCAGGAGGCTGACTAGGTCACGCCCACCATGGCCATGCCCACCCAGCAACTGGACAGAGAACCCCTTGCTAAAATTTTTGCAGCCCACTGGTCTCCATCCAGTGAAAGTGAAACATTGTCAAAAATATCAAAACAACAAGCATGAGATGAGATGCTAGATGCGTAGGAACTTGTGTAAACTTTGTCTTCTCCCTTAAGAGAATCTTCAGATTGTTCACACTTTGTGTTTGCTTCCAAAATGAATGTTTTAATTTGATTATTTCATCTTGCTGAGACAAAATGAAAGATGTTTTCTTGCCACAGAGAAAAGCCTGAGGAAGTGGAGCTTATGAAAAGAACAAGCTGTACAAAACAATGTGGGGCCCAAGTAGGATGGAAGGATAATTGAGGGAACAAAGTCCAACTTGTTCCCATTAGATAGGAACTTACCCAGACTCACAATTTCCCACAAAAGGACTCCAAAAGACCACCTGCAACAGAAAGATAAGTTAGGATGTGGACTGTGGGCTTTTAGTACATTTAGCCTAGTAATAAAATGTGTTGAGTTTTTTACGTTTATTTTGGTTTTGGTTCCTTACTTAATCTACAAAGGAAAAGAAAATATTAAAAAGTCAGTATACTCTGTTTACGAATTGAAAATCATTTTTCATGTTTTTCAACATCTAAAAACTTGCTGGATGTCAGCTCCTACAAGTTCTAGCTAGCATGAACAATCTACCTAGAATACAGCTAGTTGGAAATGCTTGAATCAAACATTGGCCACAACATACCTTCCTTATTATGCCAGCTGAGAAAAGGATCAAAAGACTTTGTGGAAGATTGAGCATTGCCTATCATTTGAAATCTGAGGTGAACCCTGTTCCCAAAGGATAGGATACTCACACATCACTCTTAGTTGTGTATACACTGTAATTCAAGGATTCAATGGCCATCCAACGAACTGGTAAACGTCCCTGCAACATTTTTGAAGAATCAGAAACAGGGGAAGAAGGAGAGACAACAAAGACAAAGATATGGAACACTCTTTTCTTCAAAATGGAAAAGAACCCTGGGCAATGTGAGAGACTGTTTTTCCAGGAATATTCTAGTTACTCTAATTCCCACTTTGCTGTAATTCTCTACCAAACTCACCATTGTCTTCTTTACATAAACTTCTTCTCCTCGGGACAAACCAAAATCAGCAATCTTGGAGGTCAAATTTTCACCAACCAGTATATTTCTGGCAGCCAGGTCTCGATGGATAAACTAGGAAAGAGGCAACAATAATAAGTCATATAGCTAGTGGCAGAGAATGGCACTGTTTTACAGGCAATGACAATACTCACATGTTCTACTATGAATGGACTGGAATTCCTTGGTGCCTCTCATACCTAAATTTCTCAAGGATTTCTTTGAAAATGCAAGACTTCTATGATTCAAAATTCTAGTTCATTCAGTTTTAATTCATATTAGGACAATACCCAGTTCCTTGTAGATCTTAAAATTCCCAATAATTCCTTCTCAAAACACTTGTAATATTCTAGTCCTGTGAAGTCATTCCCTAGAATGATCACAATTCTACCATTCTGTGTTGGTGAAATACAGCAGAAATAGAAACTAGATATGCAAATAAGTGATCCGTGAATACAATAGAATGGAATAGAATAACAGAGTTGGAAGGGACTTTAGAGGTCTTCTAGTCCAACCCCCTGCTCAGGCTGGAAACCATTTCAGACAAATGGTTGCCCAATCTCTTCTTAAAAACTTTCAATGTTGGAGAAATCACAACTTCTGGAGGCAAGTTGTTCCACTGGTTAATTGTTCTGCCAGGAAATTTCTTTTTAGTTCTAGGTTGCTTCTCTCCTTGATTAGTTTCCATCCATTGCTTCTTGTTTTGCTGTCAGGTGCTTTGGAGAATAGCTTGGCTCCCGGTTCTTTGTGGCAGCCCCTGAGATATCATGCTATTATGTCACCCTAGTCCTTCTTTTCATTAAACTAGACATACCCAATTCCAGCATCCGTTCTTTACATGTTTTAGCTTCCAAGCCCCCTAGTCATCTTTGTTACTCTTCTCTGTACTCTTTCTAGAGTCTCAATATCTTTTTTACATTGTGGTGACCAAAACTAGATGCAGTATTCCAAGTGTAGCATTACCAAGGCATTATAAAGTGGTATTAACACTTCACATGATCTTGATTCTATCGCTCTATTTATGCAGCCTAGAACTGTGTTGGCTTTTTTGGCAGCTGTAGCACACTGCTGGCTCATATTTAAATGATTGTCCACTAGGACTCCAAGATCCCTCTCACAGTTACTACTATTGAGCAAGGTACCACATATACTGTACCTGTGCATTTTGTTTTTCTTGCCTAAATGTAGAACCTTACTTTTTTCACCATTGAATTTCATTTTGTTAGATAGCGCCCAATGTTCTAAATCCAGAGAGTCGGGCTGCTTGGCATACAGACCTGTTTTTCACTCAGATACTGCATGCCTTTGGCTACATCAGATGCAAACTGCAAGAGCTGCTGGGATGTGAGGGTTGAGGCTGTCCCATGCTCTCTGGCAAAGGCAGGATCTGTCTCCAGCACTCGGCTTTTGCGTAGGAAGTCTAGCAAATTCCCATAGGGTGCATATTCGATAGCGATGTATAGGTAACCTAGAAGATTAGGGCGAAGTCTGTCAAACTGTATCATCTCAATACTCAAGCACTTATAGTTATTATAATATATGTATGGTTGTCCCTTTTATTAATGTTTCCTAATAGGAATAGACTTTGATCACCACCCAATGATTGGTTGATTGAGCCAGCTGCTGTAACCTCCACTGCTTTTTTTGATAACCAGCTCAGATCCCAGCACACTTAAACAAAGTTTCAGCACTCCATTCAAATCACATGTTGCAATGAATTAGGAAGGGAACAAAAAGTGATCCAACCACTAAATAGTGCCAAGTGAAACACGATCACTTTCTGCAAATTTGATTATTTGTGTTCGGCTGTGTACAGATTCAAAATAACAGTGAATATGGCAGGTGGAGAAGGTTGAAGCCCTTCCAATTGTTTGCCTCTTCCCCTCCCCTCCCTCCCCTCAGAATATAAAGATAGGAAATATTTGAAAAGTGTAACTTTTGCCAAAGTATTGGCTAAAAGGGGTTGAAACTTCTACACCTAAGATATTCACTGTTTTCTTACTTTGAATATCTAAACAACATAACTAGTTTGTATAACATTTACAAAATTATGTCATATTTAGTATTTATGTTTTCATAGTACTTATATACAGTTTATGCTTTTAGAGCAGAGAGAGATAGACGCTAACTGATCGTGTGCTGCTCCCTGGTGGTCAGTGAATTTGTGATTGTTTCAGCATCTGTTCACTTAGAAATTTATTGAAATAAAAAGTTTGGACATGGATGTTGTGCATAGACACGTTTGCTCTAACATACTTCATTGCATACATTAAAATGCATTTGCTGTTTTAATGCTATTCCCCCAGTGTGGAGAGACAGTTTGGACAGTCCGTTTTCCTTTGCTGGCCTATCAATTCCATGCAGCAGGACTTGTGTGGAAAGTATTTGCTCCAGGAGACACATCCTTCTGCCTTGTCATATCGGTTAAATATTGTACAGTGCCATTCTAGGCCAATCAGTTGATCTTCCTCAGGCAATGTTTTGTTCATACTGATACTGTCTGTACTGTAACATCATTTTGGGAGGTCCTACTTAAGAACCACCCTTGTGTGAGATGAGAGGGATGTAGGTTAGAAGGCAGGTTTTCCTGAATCAGGGTTCTAAGGGGAAGAATGGTAGACTGAAGGCATCTTTATGAAAGCAGGGCTGAGGACCATGGTGAAGGATGAGAAATCATTTTTCTTTCCTCTCCTCTTTTCTGCATTTTCTATTTTCTGTTTTTATTCTAATGGATTTTCAGTCTATACTAATTTCTATCTGTTTAATTGTAATGATTATAAAAAAGAGATGAAGAGAGAAAGAAATATTAATGGCCATGTAAGAGATTACTAAAAAAAATCATTATTTTTGTCTCTTTAGCCATAGATAGTATTATTAAGCAACATGCTCTATTTTGGGAGAAAAAAAGCAGACAAATAGAAATAATGATAAGTACTGAAAATAATCTTATTTTCTTAACTTTCTCTTAATTTAAATCAGGGGTGATTTAGGGTGACTTAGGCTGTGCATGGCTGGCTCAGGAATTCTGGGAGTTGAAGTCCACAAGACATCAAAGTCATAAAGTCACAAAGGGCCATGGTTCCAAATCCCTGATCTAAATCCAGAGATTATTTTATCTTGAGTCACTGGCACTCACCTTTGTTCTCACAGGCTCCCAGCAAATTGATGATATTGGGATGATGCCCTAGCTTGCAAAGAACTTCAAGTTCTCCAGCAAAATCCCGGTGATCATTCTCAGAGGCAAATTCTGAAATATAGATGAGGATGCCAATTTTGCAGATTCAATTAGGAAAGCTAGCTAGCATGGGGATTACAACAGAGGACCTTTTTTAATTGATGTGGTCGTAAATCTACACATTTGGTGGAAAAGATTCTCAGCTCATAGCCCCTGGCATCTTCAGGTGTAAATAGTCACCACTATTAAAGCCCTTCATTTTTAGGCTTACTGGCATTAGGGGTGGGAAGCTGAGTCTTTCCCTGCCAGGTTTCTGACCACATTAGTAGATTAGATTAGCTTTATTGATTAGCCTATAGGCCAAATCAAAATACAAGGTTCAAACACATATTACCTATAAAATCCTATAAAAACAATTTAAAATAAGAATAGGATAAAATACAATAATTATGGGATACAATACAATAATTTAATACATAAAATATGTAAAATAAAATAAAATGACATAAAATTATATTTCTGTATCACCCCTGCAATCTACCCCAATCAAGCCCACATATGCTGATCTCAGTCGGACCATTTTAGTCAGAAATTGTCCTGTATTGAATGTTATTTTCAGGTTCTGGCCACACAGGAGGTATGTTGTTTTAATATGGGCCTCCCACTGGGCCATATGTTTAATATATAGATCAAGGTATTTATTTCTCACCCCCTTACACAGACAACAATCAAATAATATATGAGTCAGATCATATAGAGAAAAAAAAAAAAACCTCACCGCTGCCATTCCTCTTAAGCCATGGCAACTTGCTAAACAGTTGCTTGGGCTGGGAAAGTTGGCAGGAGAAGGGGAGAGACATGGCTTTTTACTTGTCATGTCTCCATTCCCACAGTTCCATGCTGTATGATCAGAAATGTGGCAGACATGGGGAAAAAGCCCAGTTTGAAAGAGGGAGGCTCCACTGATACATGCAGGATACTCTGCAAAAATGCACTTGCAAGAGAGGAGTGGGTGTGCCCATAGCAGTCCTGGGCAGTTCTCAGCCCCTGATCACATCATCAACTGCAACATCAATGAGTCACTTAGAATTATTTTTACGGTACCGCAGATCCTTGGGAGAAGAGAGAAAACATAGTATCGCCGAATTTAAGCTGCCTTCATTAGGTTGGGGATGAAATAAAGGCTGTCAGAATATGTCCTTCAAAAACAACTAGCAATGCTTCTTTGTGTCATGATTTGCAGGATGTGAAGATGAGCCCATTCTGTATCAGGATTGAGCTAGATCAATATATCTGTTATCTGATTTGGTATAAAGCACTACATATATTATCTTAAGACTAATTACAGTACATGATGTAAAATACATGTGATGTAATTTTTCTTTGATATATCTTTACTTAATGTACAATTAAATCTAGATCATAATAAGGGGAGAGAGTAACCTTATGCTTTCTCCATCCCCTTGTTTATAACTATTACACACACCCTACATTGGTAGGCTTTTCCGATTTTTTACAACTCTGATCTTTTCCAGGTAAAGTTAATCTAGAAGACATTCTTTCAATGACCCGTTTTTATATTGAGTATTTTCCACCTTATTTTATTTTCAGCTATGGAGGTTGGGCTAGAAGTTGGACTGCTATGAAAATAGAAAAGTTTTGGTAATATTAGTTACAATCATTCAGGGGAATGAAGACTTGTTGCATCCATATGTTGTATCCACATGTCTAAATTTTACAATGCAATATATGAAATCAGCTGCAATTGAGTGGCTTCCTAAGCTTCTCATTCTGTGAGAGCAAAGAAACAAATGTGTTTCCATACTACTGTCAGTCTTTGAGTGAGGCCAGATCAGGAAACAGACATTTCCTGAAATACTGGAACTCCATTGTTATGGGGGTAGTGTTTCTCAAATTTGACAATTTCAAGATGTGTAGATTTCAACCCCTAGCATACTGGCTGGAGAATTCTGGGAGCCAAAATTCACACATCTTAAAGTTGTGAAGGCTGTTGTTATATAGGATATAATGCAGTGTCTCTCTTTCTCTCCTATAGCAGAGACTCAGAAGATGGTGGCTGTTGTTAGGTGGCAGAGTCCGAAGGTTAAAACTTTTGAAAAAGACTGAAGGTTTGATCTTTCACTATCCAGCTGTCTTTCAGGAAGGCAATAAACACTGTTTTATTCTGTAGGGTCTTTTGAAAATAATAGGTAGTCCACATTTAGGCACAGATATTGAAGATTTTGCTTTTTAATCTTGTGTTCTGAGAGAATTTTGAGGGAATTATGTCTCCATAGTGTTGTGGTTATTGTTCTGTTTTGCTTGTTTTATCTTTACCTTTTTATAATTATTAAGCCCTTTATGGAATAGGACTGTATTTTAAAAATGGTTAATAAATAAATGAATAATTAGTAACTAAATAATTCTCTAGTTTCTTACATAGATTTAGATTTGAGGAGAGGAATTGTTATGAAACTAGTTTCATCTATTTAACTATGTGATGGAAATATATTCTAAATATCCATGATTTTATAGTCTTAGATACCCTTTGATTTGTCCTCTGAGCAAGCACCCTTGGCTTCCTCTGTGCAAGGAGAGGCTGGTGCATCTGTTATCTGCTAGAGGAGAATCTTGCATTGTATAGGAAGAATTTGTATTTATGTTGTTGTTATTAACATTTCTCCAATGACCTCCAGCTAAGAGGTCAGGAATCAGAGCTGGTGGTCTAATCATTCAACCATTCTGCTAGAGAGGGAAGGTCCCAAAGGTGCTTTTTAAAGAGGCAACTGGATTTTCTGGTTTTTCTTTGAAGACGTTTTGCTTCTCATCCAAGAAGCTTCTTCAGCTAAAGAAGAAAAACCAGAAACTACAGTTGCCTTTTGAAGAAAGCACCTTTGGGACAACCATGATCTGATGACTGAGAATCTCCATAAACATTTAGAGAGGGAAGGGTTATCCAATAGCCTTAATAGTCATCTCACCTTTCAGCATCTTGATGGCAGCATTCATTCTAAGGCCATCTTTCTTGATCATGGCTCGGATGACTTGTCCAAAGTTCCCTTCCCCTATCATGTCCTCAAACTTGATGTCTTCCCACTCCAGGATTGGATAGCTGAGTGGCTCAGGTTGTGGCTTGGGCCGGCGGGTCAGGGTCAGGGTGCCTGAGTTGAACTGCAGAATAGTTTCTTCTCCCTGGGAGAGGATTTGGGGAAAAAACAGTTGCAGGTAACCGTGCGGACCAGACAGGTCAGTAGCATGGGGACACAAGTACCAGAGTACCAAAGGATGAGGATGCTGATGGAAAGCAGTCAAGATCATTGGAGAAATGAATGGGCCATGGACAATAGCACTTACTGAGCCAGACTGGTAGGTAAAGGTGCGGCGGTGATGAAAACAATTCTTCTTGATGAGGAAAAGGGCCAGGAGAGCAAACAATATGGTCAGGCAGGTGACAGAGACAGAGCCTACGATGGCTAATATCAATTGCTGGTCCATGAGAGATGTACGCAAGTTTTTACTTTCTAGGGTAGGCACTTGGCTCAGGGCTCCTGTAGGACAGAAATAAAAGGACTGGATTTGTGGTACGCACTCAGCAAACAGTACAATAAAGATGGCTTTTGGCTACTTATGGGTTCTTAAACTATCCTGCCTCCAGGCTAAATTTGCCAAGTTTGTTGCCATTGCTTGTTTGGAGAACAACCTTTCTCTGCCAATATTCTCTCCCTTCCAATTTTTCATTGTACCATCCAACCAAATAAGCTTTTGGCCCACTCACCATCGCCCAGGATTTCAGCTCTTGCGGGCTGGCTCCACTCGCCCAGTACGTAAGACTTGGCTCGCACCCGAAACTGGTAGATTGTGCTGGCATTAAGCCCTGTGATAATCTTTGTGGTATCCCTGCCATTTTCTGTGTCTATCCATTGTGGATCACTGCTGCCTCCCAGCTGCTGCACCTCTACAATGTATTTGTTGATGCCCCCATTAGAGTATTCAGGAGCTAGCCAGGATAGCCTGATGGAGTTATCAGCGAGGGGGTTCACCAAGAGAGAGCGTGGCGATGAGGGTCCTGAGAGAGGAGGCAAATGGCACAGCTGTTAGCTCTGCAATCAATCTTTTTGGTCTGGAATATATGCCCATGCTGTGCCGCAATTACCTAGGCACTTGGGACCGTCTGTTAGAGATTAGCATATGGGCAGTTCTCAAGTTACAACATTCGTTTAGTGCCATTTGAAGTTACAATGGCACTAAAAAAACCTGCTTATGACAGGTTTTCATACTTATGACCTTTGCAGCATCCCCAAAGTCAGGCAATCAAAATTTGAGCACTTGGCAACTTGCATGTATTTAGGACAGTTGCACTGTCCTGGGGTCATGTGATCACCATTTGTAACCTTCCCAGCTGGTTTCCGACAAGTCAATGGGGGAAGCCAGATTCAGTTAACAACCGCATGATTCACTTAATAACTGCAGTGATTCACTTAACAACAACAAGGTCATAAAATGGGGCAAAAATCACATAACAATTGCTTTGCTTGGTGACAGAAATTTTGGGCACAATTATGGTCATATGTCAGGGACTATCTGTATGAGGAAGTTTCTCTTAAGAATTTACTTTTGTCGTTGACTTTCCAATCCAGTATGATTTTTTGCTATTTTTAAACATTACTAAAAATCTGTAGAATAAATCTTCAGATCAGATACAAAGATAATACAAGACTTATCTAAAGTGTCTAAACTAGCTGAGATATATCATTTATCCTTTTACTTTTAAAGGCCTGGAATGCTTCTGAAAGCTCTGGGCTTTTGGCAATGCAGTGATTTGTTTCCTAGCAATTCTTGAAATGGCCATGGAACCAGGCAACATTCCTGCATCTGTCTTCTAGTCTTTGAAGAGCCAGAGCTCCTGTAAGCACGTCAGGCTTTTGAAAAGTGTTTAGAAGTGTTTAAAAAGATATAAAATTTAAGGATTGAGAATAAATGCAAACTTTATATGTTCTTATTACAGACTATATACACTAGCTAACTTTTGTTCAATGGTCCTATCATGGAACTGCTGCAGATTTTACACAGAATTCACCTGGCAAGCCAGGGGGCATCCTAGTTGAGCGGAATTTGATCAGCAGGGTTGTCATGCTGGAATACAATAAACACCTTGTGATACCCTCAGCTTCCCATAGCAAAACAGGAAATCCAAAGAAATCACTGCACAAGATCTCTTGTTTTGCATGGCTTTAAAAAATCCAAATTCCTTCCCACTGCAGATTGAGATAAATAATAAATAACTGGATAGATGGATAGACAGAAATGCAGACAGATAGACAGATAGAGATCAGTGGGAAGGAATTTGGATTTTTTTAGGCCATCTGTCATACAACACAAGACTAGTCAAAGTCTGGCATATTTTAAAACCCTGTGATATAATACTTATTATGTAAGGGATCACTTGGATTATATTGAGTACCCCACTCTAGAGCCATCCTGTTCATTTTAGAAGTGACAGATTTGTTACCTTTACTGTTGATCCTGAATGTGTGGAGATCAGATGGTGGTCCCAAGCTGGTACAGTGATAGACCATTACTTCTAAGCTATAGTCCTCCTTAAACTTGAGATTTGGAATATATGCTGACTGCACAATCATGGAAGTAACATTTTCTTGATGAACAAGCTCTTTGGCTGCATCATAGACCCGGACAAGAAATCCTGACCCCACATTGTCAGTTTTGGGCAAATTCCAGTTTACCCGTAGATCGTTGCTCCCTTCAACAAATGAACGTTCAATTACAGGTTTGGCTGTTGGCTCTATATGAAATAGAGAAATATATAAACCCATCAGTCTGATTCCTTTCTAAATAGCACAAAGGAGCAAGAAATTCTGGATTCCACCATCTTGAACTTTGGGTAGAATTCCCTTCTCAATGGTTTGTAATGCAGCACACAATTACACTTGCTATTTCTGCAATGTCAACAGTATATTAGTTGCTGTACCAAACTTCAGGAAGTCACTATCCCTACCCCAAAGATGATCAAAGATAGCACCACCCAGCAGCAAGGCATTTTCTTTTCCAGCAATCAGAGAGGGTAATGCTAGCTAAGAAGAGAGATGAGCAGTTCTCCTTGCATAAAGCACAAGTGCCATATAAAGGAAGTATCTTCCTTTCCTGTCCCTTTCACTGATTTTGAAGGTGACATCTCATCTCCTCTTACTCAAAATATAATATCCTGCAGATACAACCAAATACAAGCAGAAATGCATTCCACAATTTAAAATGAAGAAGATAGTAGAATTGGAACAATTAGCCAGTGTCTGACTTTGTTATAGTGACTTACTGAATTGCTCCATTTCTGCTACTTTCTCTGCTATCATTCTGCTTTGAGTTGCAATTTTCTGGGCAATAATGTGGAGCTAGTTTGCTATTACCTTTTCCCAGATTTTTATTTTAAATTCCCAGGTTATCTAATTGATCCATCAATATACCAGTTGTATCAATAGAGAATATTTGCAGTTCAAGGTTGACATGAGGAGTCCTTAGTGCTCTCTGAGCTTGGTTGTTTTCTTGCAGACATTTCATTGACGATGCTACCTAGTTTGAGTAATGAAATGTCTGCAAGGAAACAATCAAGCTCAGAGAGCACCAAGGATCCCTGAAATGCCAGTTGTATGTGATACAGTAAAGCTTTTCAAAATTAACCAAGTTGCGTAGGTGCCAAACTGCCAAATTGAAAATGCTAGCATGTTATAGACATATATTAAAAAGGAGGATTAAGCAAATTCAAAGAGCTTGGGTTCAACATTAAGAAAAAAATTGGTTCCAAGCCAGAACAAATAGATCCCTTTTTTTTCACAACCTGCACAATTGCTCCTAAGAACACATTGTAGACAAAATAAAATGCAAAATAAAGCCGACACCCATTGGTAAATTGGACTTTTTTTTTAATCTCTAATCTCATAATCTTTCTCCCTCTCCCCCACCCTAAAATTATAGATCTGAGGAACAAATGCTAAGCACTTACCTTTGCAATCTGTTGCCATGACAGCACTTGGGCCTGTAGCACCTTCTCCTCCCTCTCCAGGGCGTGTTAGCTGAACCTTTACAATATAGGCCGTGACAGGTCGCAGGTTCATAAGTGTGATGTTCTGGATGTTATCAACTGCTGATCAGTATAGAAGCCATTAATTCAAGGGTTTCCTGTAAGGGTTCTGCTTTATCTATTTTCTATTACAGAAAGCTCAATGGGCAGAACCCTGTAACTGGGATCGATAGCTCTCTGCTCCACCTAACAATAATCCGTTTTCTGTTACAATCTACTGCAGAGACAAACATCATTAGTGTTAGGGTTTTTAAGATCTTTTAGGACTGTCCCTGGCAATCATGATACGCAGGCAAGTGCATTCTAATCATAATCTAGTTTATTAAAGTAATACAAAAATAACAAAACCTCTCTCTCTATTCTTAGCAGGCATGCAGGCCTGTATGGTTACTTACTCAGGTAATAACATGGCAAAGTACAGCAAGCATCTGGGAACATGTGCTTAGTAAAGGTAAGTACAGATCTATATATAGTCAAGGTGTAAACCCCTTCTCTTCCTGTTGGGGACAGGGGCACAGAGTCTGGTGGATGCCCAGCAGGGGGGACTGTGTGAGCTAATGCTATGGTCAGCCTAACACCAGATCAAAGGTCTGACAATTAGTCTATCTAGATTCTTTGAAATATTCCCTGAGGAATAATATACTGTATATCATTCAGCTCTTGTTTATATTGCTGAATACCTCTTGTAATTTCATGACTGGCTGAGCAGACACCCTAGGAATCTAGAACCTGGAATCTCCTAGTTTTTTTTGTCTATGGTAGATGGCTAGAAAGAAATATAACCAATGTAGACATTTAGTAGACATTTGTACTGAAGAAAAAGGGTGAGGAAGCTATTTTATGATCCTTCCAGTCCACTCCAAGAAATGCTTTAGATGGCTGAAGAACCATCTTCAGAATTAATGCACAAAACTGCTGGGGAAACAGATTAGCAACAATATTCTCCATATTGTTTTTCTCACTGGAAAGGAACCTGTGCTGGTTCCAAGGAAACCCAAGGATGTTTTGATGTTTAGCAACTTACTGCTTTGAATTGACTTGAGATTACAGGTAGTCCTCAACTTACAACCATTCAGTTAGTGACCATTTGAAGTTACAACCGCACTGAAAAAAGTGACTTACAACCATTTTTCACACTTCTGACAGTTGCAGCATTCCCCATGATCACGGGATCCAAATTTGGATGCTTGGCAACTGGTTCACATTTAGGACAGTTTCAGTGTCCTGGGATCATGTGATCACCTTTTGCAACCTTCTGAGAGGCAAAGTCAAGGGGGAAGCCAAATTCACTTAACAGCCATGTTACTAACTTAACAAACTACAGTGATTCACTTAACAACTACGGCAAGAAAGGTAATAAAATAGAGCAAAATTCACTTAACTGTCTCACTTATTTTGGGCTCAATTGTGGTTGTAAGTTGAGGACTACCTGGATTTGCATGTTTGAGCTCTATGGTGAAGCAGGATACTGAGATGCTACTCTTTACAGAAGATTCTTTTCTCCACTAGAAGCAAGCTATGAAATCAAGGCCAGACGCAATCCCCCACATAAACATAAACATGTCTATAATGTAACCTTACGGAATTGAAAATCTTTCTAATTGGAATAAGGAGAGATAAATAAGAATGGAAGGATTGGAAGGTATCTAAAGTCCAGTTCCAACCAACATATTGAGGATATGCCATAAAAAGTCATTCCAGATACAACAAATGCCTTACCTTCAATAGATGACCAACTACTTCCAATTTGGGGTTTATATAGGACTTTGATGGAGATGAGGGGTCCATCACCTGCAATAGGCCCCACAGGGGATATCACCAGCTGTTGGCTTTTCTTGGCCAGAAGTTTGGGAGGGCGTAATGGCACTGGAGGCACTAAAGGAGAAAACGGTTGGAGAATTCATTACAAATCAGTACAAAAAGGGTAAGATTTTGATCGTTTGATCAAAAAAGATCTGGATCAGTAATTTCTCAAATCACTGGTCCCTGGATTGTACTTGGCACAATCCTTCTAACAATCCTTACCCTGATTAAAAGTCCAATAATAATTTCCTTTGTTTTGGAACTAATACTTTAATTACCCTGATTAAAAATCCAATAATAATTTCCTTTGTTTGGGAACTTTAATAAATAGCAACCTTTCCGTAATAACCATCCTTTGCCTGGATAAGTGTTAGTGGAAAGAAGCTACCAATAGAGTTTCCTCATAAATAGGGAACAATCAGAATAGGACAAAACTTAGAAACTCTGGAAACATTTCAGTTATCTTTCTGCATCTCAGAAGCACAGGGTGAACTCCAACTGTGATGTGTTACTACCTGTCCTGCCTTCTCACCTTTTACGGTAACTTTGAACTTGCCACTGTCCTGTCCCCCAGTAGTAGAGACACGGCATTCCCAGAGGCCAGAGTCAGAAGAGACCACCTGTAACACTTGAAATTCACAGGTTGTCATATCCTTTTCCATAATGGCTTTTGTGGGCTAAGGAGAGACAATAACACCATCATATCTTGCCAGAATCTGCTAACAGACCTTTGTGGAAAAAAACAACCATATTGTTGAAGCTCCATTCAAACATGGGACATCCTGAAATACCAATGTAGAAAAATAACGCAGTAGAAACTAGATGCATCTGGAAAATCGATCATCTGGTCTAATTTTCATGAACTTATCTGGAATTATGCTGGGCGCCCAGAATTTGCCATTTTTGCAATTCATGACACAGCTATGACTATGGGAGAAGAAGGGGGGGATGTTTCTGTGCATGCCAGAGAACAGAAGGAGCCAGCAGTACCTGGTCAGAATTCAGAGGCAGGGAATCACCATTTGTTGTAGTACTCAGAGAAAAGTTTAGTTAGTCAGACAAAAATGTGAAGGGGATAGACTTCACATGACAGTATAGAATCAGACAGAAAGTAAAACACATAAATGGACAAATTCTTACTATTATCACTGTTCCATCAGGCTTGCGTAGTTCAATGTTATCACGCACAGGAGGTGGATTGCCTGTTGCTATGCAGGTAGCCATGATCTGGGAGCCTAGGTTAAACTCCAAGTGAGACACCAAGTTGATGATCTGGGGTATACGGTCTTGGCAGAAAAAAACATAATGTTAAATCATTAGAGTTGCACTGTGAAAATTGTTTAATGTACTTTATGATGTTTATCCATTCTCTCCATTCACATCTAATGACATGTATTGGTGATATACTCATTATGATTTAATATGATGCATGAATTATTATACACACACACACACAAACACACACACACCACATACCACTAGGATTATGGCAATGGATAAAATGCATGCATGTATAAAGAAATAAATAAAATAACTGCCTAGCTAGATGATAGCACCTAATAAACCTTGGTTGATACAAAAAGCAGATTTGCTTCTAGTTAGTACTTGGATAAGAAATATTAGAAGGGCTAGACTTGGAAGTTGAAAACACATCCCAGAATAAATAAATGGAAAGCCATTTCCACTTCCATAATGTTACCAAGAAAATATCATGCATAGTCCATGAAATCTCTTAGAGGCAAACTTGATATAAAAGGGAAATGTTTTATATTCACTAAACAGTGAACCCAATGTGTACTTGTGTGAGGATATCTCTTCAGGTCTCTCACCAAGATCACAACCATTCATTAGTATTTCCTGCTAGGAATGTATGCCTTGGTATTCATAAGCACGTATCTTTCTAGAAGTGGGGAGAGAGAACTGATAAGTAATAAATGGGCAGGTAAGAGCTTACAGTTTAGAAAAGCTGTTATTTAGAAACACTGGGAGAATATAAAAAAGGCATGCTGAAGATGGAATGGGACAACTTGCTACAGCCAACTTGCTGTGGGACAATTCACCATGGCCAACTTGCTATGGGACAACTTGCCACAGGACAATTTACAATAAAATTTAATTATTAAAAAAAATAAAAAATATTAATTTTTGTCATTCACATTCCATTCTGTCCCTCCTTTTGCATCCTTTCTTTAAGGATTCTATTCCACCATTTCTTTGATATTAGTGTAACTCTTGTCCTGCAGCAAGTTGGCTGTGGCAAGTTGGCCATGGTGAGTTGGCTGTGCTGAGTTAGCCACAGTGAGTTGTCATAGACCAGTCATGTCGAACCTTTTTCGGTTTGCGTGCCAAATCGCATGCGCGCTTGCGCTCCCACATGGCCTCCCACCCACAATGCAACGCGCGGCCCCCACACGCATGCGCGCGGGACCCCCAGGATTTCTAGGGAAAAAAGAGCCGAAAAACAGCTGTTTTTTGGCTCTTTTTTCCCCTGAGGGTTGCACGTGCATGCCTGCACAGCCCCCTGACGGGCCCCCCGTGCATGCACATGCAACCTCCGGGATTTTAGCCAAAAAAAAAGCCGAAAAACAGCTGTTTTTTTGCTTTTTTGGGCTAGAAACCTGGGGGTCATGTGCGCATGCACAGTGGAGCTGGGCTGGGCAACAGCTGGCATGCCAGGTGACATGGTTCTGTGTGCCACTTTGGGCACAAGTGCCATAGGTTCGCCATCACTGTCATAGACCCTGCTGGGGATGGCTGGAGAAAGGAAAAAGGGAAAAAAGGAGGAAGAAAGGAGAGGAAAATCAGAAGTCAGAGAGCCCTTAGAACAGTTCACCAAGACTTATGACAGTCAGAGAAAGGAGAAGCCACTCTTGTGGAATCCATGAAGGCTAGAAGGCAGCTGGAAAAATGATCTAGATATAGTATAGGGTTTCCTGCTTGAGCAGGGAGTTGGATTAGAAGATTTCCAAGGTCCCTTCCTTCCAACTCTGTTATTCTGTTATTCACTCAAAGGAAAATTTCCACTGACAGAAGAGTGAAGTCTGAGATAGAGGAATAGAATCATCTCAACAGGAGAACATGAGTGACAGCTGTACCTTTTGAGAGAAACTGGATCCATATCCAGCTGCTTCCTGAGAGAAGCAAAACAAGTCTTTCTGGGGAAATAAAGAGGAAACAGGGCAGGAGGAAGAGTGAGAAGATAGAGTAAAATAGAAATCTAAGAGCTACACTGTAAAGCAATAAAAGCCAGGAAAGTCTTAACAGTAAATCAATGAGGAGTAAGAACACGATGGGTGAAATGAACTTACAGTCTGAGTGAAGAAAGTTTGAAGGTTAAAAGTGGGTGTGTAACTATAAGAAATCAAAAATATAAAAGGGTTTGAAGTGAAATAAGAAAACGAATAAGAAAGTGTTCTCTTTAGTATGTGAATATCTGATATATATAATTATGTACAATTAACCTTTTTGCACTAAAAATCTAATTTCCTGCCTGACTGCTACCATAAATAATAAAAGAACCTAACAGGAATCTCCAAACTTGGCAATTTTAAAACTTGTGGATTTCAACTCCCAGCTGAAGTCCACAAGTTTTAAAATTGCCAAGTTTGGAGACTGACCCCTGGTCCAAAAGGTCTGCCCTGATTATGTAATCAAACCCCACACTTTCTTATGTGCGTAGCTGTCATCCTGACTTCTTTTTAACACCACCTCCTCCTTTCCCAGAACCTAAATCATTACTTCATATTCGGAAGATCTTAGATATCATTCATGTTCTTATCACTCTTGTTTTACCTGACTTTTCACAATGCTGTCCATGCCAACCAGATGAACAAATACAGCCGCTAAATCGATTGCAGGTGCCTCCGTTCTGGCAATTACACTCCAGGACACAGTCAGGACCATATTTGCCAGGAGAACAAGCTGTGAGAAGAACAGAGGGATTATCAATTTTAAAGACCGAGTTTATTGGTCAGAAATAACGTGACAGATTATTTAGAGCATTTATTAATCTTTCTCCTTCCTGTATCATATACAGGTACATGAGTGTATTTTACATGTAGTTTATCCAGTTGTTTAACTGCTGCAGTACCATCCGAAAGAAGGATTTACAATAGGCTTCTTTCCTTCCTAAATATAATTTTTGAAAGGACACTTTTAATTTCCTACCCGGAATTTTTCCATACAATTTTCCTTGCTGCAGAACACAGTGAGAAGTGTTTTTTTCTGATTTTAAACTATTACAGAAGCCTATCAATATGTACGGTATGTGCTGCTTGGAAGAGGAAAGTGTCAACTTATCAATATAGAATTCCTAAATGATTGCTCTCTACTCTCTGTGAAATTGAAACGTTCAAGGGAAATCCTTGTCAATTCCTTTTATAGTATATGGAGAAATTGCCAAGACCGGACAGGGGCAATATTGATTGCATATAAGTAAGGTAAAGGTAAAGGTAAAGGTTCCCCTCATACATATGTGCTAGTCGTTCCCGACTCTAGGGGGCGGTGCTCATCTCCGTTTCAAGGCCGAAGAGCCAGTGCTGTCTGAAGACATCTCCGTCGTCATGTGGCCGGCATGACGAAACACCGAAGGCTCACGGAACGCTGTTACCTTCCCACCAAAGGTGGTCCCTATTTTTCTACTTGCATTTTTTTTTACATGCTTTCGAACTGCTA
>JANHJO010004280.1:33267-44380 GCA_032468235.1 Pseudoxyrhopus heterurus
TGGGTGAGCCAGTGAGCTCTGCCACACTGAGCATTCCTAGCTAAGAGGATGGAGGAGAATGAAAAAAAAGGGGGGGGAGCAGATCAATGGAACATGCTTGCATTTATATCTGTTGCAGGAAAAGAAGGGGTGATGCAAACCAGCCTTGCCCTACTTGCTCAGTAAATCCTCCATGATGCCTGGGAATTTTGTTTCATCTTAAACTGAGCAGCAAAATGCCCTGGCTTTTATTCCTGGCAAATCACAGTTCATGCAAAACGATTCAGTAGCAGCAAGTGCTCTGTACTTTGTTTTGAAACAAACATCATCTGTGTACATTCCTACTGTGAAGCAATTAAATTAATAGTGTCATTTACAGAAAAACATTTTACAATATCTATGCTGTTAAAAGGATTTTTTTAAAAAAAAACATACCTCCTTTTTCATTCTGTAGTATTCATCTATGGCATATTGGTATTTTGGTGTACTGATGCCCAAAACAGAGGCTATCTTTTCACCAAGGAAGTCGCACACTGAATAAATGAAATACATGTGTTATGAATGCTCCAGATTAATTCTTGAGCATAGTTTCAATCAACACTCAGGGACCACTTTCACAATGAGAGAACTTTTAGACAAATACACAAATTCAACATTTTATGAGCAAATTATAGTCATTCTCACAACATGATAGCCATGGTGGGAATTATTAACCATAAAATACCAATTTAGCAGAATGTGAGGCACTTAATTATCCAGGCACTCAAATGATACAACTATGTCTTTTTTCCAGGGCAGATGGCACATTTCCAAAGGAAACTGGATTGCAGCTACTACTATTTTTTGACTCTTAAGAATGTGTATGCTGCTTTTATAATGCCCTGAGGCATTCCCTTAAATTTGGAGAAAATAAACATTTTTGTGACTACTGCAGTACTTTAAAAAATCTTTTTCACCATCCGAAAAGTGTAGAAAGTTATGCACTAAGATCTCCAGAGTAGGCAAGGGCACACTATCAATCACTCTCCACAAGCTACCTGAAAAATGCAATTTTTCCTCAACTTCCAAAATGCCAGAATAAAAAGGTCCAACCTAGGTAGAGGCTATTCCACAGTTCTATAACTGAGAAGCAATATTTTCTGGCCTTCCTTCTTTAAAAATAGGGCATCATTAAGCAGTTTCTCCCAGAAAGCTCATCTTGGATGGGCCAAATTTAGTTAGATCAGGTGACCCTGGGGACACAGATAAACCTCCAAGTGGCCTCAACAACTCTCAAAAAGAATGCAAAAGACCAGCTGTTTGCAAGGGGTATAAATCCTTCCATTCCCACCATCAAGTCAAAGCTGAAGACACTTCTTGGATGAGAAGTGAAACATCTTCAAACAAAAACAAGAAAGTCCAGTTGCCTCTTGGAAAAAAGCACCTTTGGGACAACCATGACCTGGATGACCGAGAATTAAGAAATTCTGACCTTGGAATTTTGTTTTGAATATCAGACCTGAAATACACCTCATAAACCCTTTACCCAAAAAGTAAATTGGGACTCAGAACTTATTCCTGATCTAGTGTAAATTATCCAATGAACTTTTAGAATAACCTGATTTTACTTCCATCTTTCTCAATTTCAATCAACTAAAGAAGCAAAGCAGAAGGCATATTTATAGGAACTAAAGGGTAGATTTCACTGAAATATTTTTTCACACCAATATACAATTTACTCATGCCAATTTATGATGAACAGTAGGCATTGAAAAGTGCAGACTGAAAGGTTTTTGTTTTATTATCTACTTCAATTTATTCTATGAAGACAAATAGCACTGAATGCCAATTTTAAACTTCAGTGAACACTGAATAGGCTTGGTGACTAAGGAAATTAGTGTTTTCAGAACTTCCTGAATGTCTTCTCTTGGCTAAAGAACAAAATTTAACAGTGCATGGAATTATTTCATCAATATTATTTCCCCTTCAAGAAACATCATTCAAGGACATCATTCAATCTCCCATGAATTTATACTACTATTACACTGGCTGGCCTATGTCATTGGATTCTTATCAAGTTATTGTCTGTGTATGCACATGGAAACTGAACAAGCTCATACCTGAGAGTGTTGATGTGGCTACTCTTAGCATCTGAAACCACAAATAAGGACCCCATGTTAATGTTCCCTGCAATAAAAAGTTGAATTGTTTATTTATGCTACAAATTTTATTTTACTTCTGTACTTCATTAATATCCCATGTTACCCTAATAACATCAGATTCCTATCCTGGCATATCAGATGCTATTTTTAAAGCATGCTTTTTAATAATAATGTAATATTACCAGTAGAACATAATATTAATTTAATCCTAATACTTAAATACTGACATTTCCTGAATCAATAAAATATGGATCTTAAAAGGAAATCATATTCATATTCAAATCATTTACACTTGTTGATTATGAGCATCAATTTCTACAAGGTGTTCCTGTCTTAATATATTTTGATTTTCTTCTGCTTTCATATCATGTTTCATATACTTCTAGAACAGTATTCCCAAACCTTTCCAAGTTGGGAGGAGGGGGAAGAGGGGATAGTTTTGTGCGAGGGGCAGGCTTGCACAAGTGAGAACGCAGGTGTCTGCCGCTCGTGTGAGTTGAGTTGCACGCACGTTTACACAGCCCAGTTGTAAATAGGCCACAGCCTGGTAGTGGGCCATAGCCCACAGGTTGGGGACCCCTGTTCTAGAGTGTCAAACCAGAGAAGTTATTCAGAGGTAAGTAGGAGAAAGCTATTACACAACATTCGGTTATGAATGTTGCCCCATTTTATGATTTTCGCCACATTTGTTAAATGAATCTGTAACATGGTTGTTAAGCGAATTGAATTAATAACATGGTTGTTAAGCGAATCTGGCTATCCCATTGACTTTGCTTGTGAGAAGGTCGCAAAAGGTGATCACATGACCCCAGGATACTGCAACCATCATAAATATGAGTGGAGGGAAGTTGGAAGTCACTCTTACTCCACTGCTTTATTGCTCATCCTTGGTCATTCTGTTTCTCTGTTTAGGTAAGGAAATATCTCTGAAACGATGACTGAATGGGGCATGAATTGTCTAGTTTGAAATAAACTTAGAAAAACCTACTGGATCAACAGAAGGCAATAGGTCTTTTTTCTCTTGCTGCTCGTCATCTTCATCTGTACTATATTCTTCCATGGTTTCGCCACTTGCAAAATGGATAACTCTTCTTGGAATTTTCTTCTTTTTTCCCATGACACCAAGTTCCACATTCTCAAAACCTCTGTCTCCATTTGTATTTAGCTGTAATAGATATTACAGTATATATTGAGTCAATTTTTGTCAGCAATGGCATATCACATTCATGACTTGCAGACAGAAAAAGGTTCATTTTTCAAAGTGTAATTTTATTTTTGAAGTTGATTTAATTTTCTAGAGTAAACAGAACGTCGTGTAGGATTTCACATTGCCATAGATTTCTAAATGCCAACCAAAATTACAATTAATGCATTTTTGAGAATATTAATTTTCAGGGAGTGTTCGTGTATTTCACAATATTACTATGAGTTAAATTATTTTTATTTTGAATTTAATGTTAATCAATTTAGTACTGCTAGAACTATAATTAAACATTTTGCTCAAGGCTACCTAGTAATTTCTGACTAAATTGGAATTCAGATTAGAGATTGTAGAAGTCATAAGATACTCTGATATTTGACGGTATAAAATCCAAGCTATGAGAAAATTTCTATACTTTTCTTTTATATAAATTATAAGCAAAAGCTGCAATTTTTATATTTGGTACAATCAGAGATTCAAATACTTTGCAATTTCAGAGAGACATTGCTTTCAGCATCAATCCTACTATCTTCAATGTTCTTCCTCGTCCCCAAAATAACAGAGATAACAAGAAAACCACATGTTGCAATTTTAAAAGGAATTTAAATATATTTCCTGCAGTTACCAGCATTCTATTAAAAACTGAAAAAGATAAACCATCATAAAGATTATGACAAGAGTAAAGGAAGGTAGTAAAACTTAAACTATGCTCTCAAAGAGAAAAAAGAAAAATATTGAAGTTAGTTAAAATACCCAAACTTTTCCTCAGGACATAGAATTATTGAGAATTAAACCACACAATATTATATCCACAGGACTGCCCAAGATTCACAGTTTTTAGTATAAGACTAATGATTCAACTAGTAGATATAGCTTAATCGGTGACAATAGTCCAAACAGCACCTATATCTACAAAAAGGTACTGTTACCTTGTTTGGGTAATGAAATGTTTGCAAGAAAACAACCCAGCTCAGAAAGCACCTACGTTATAATCCAAATTTCCTCACAGAAAAAACACTAACAAGTATTTTATCAAGTACACAGAACAGTGCCACCCATTTTAGCTCTGACTTCTTATAGGTTCAAGAACTACAGAAAAATTACTTATCAATTAAATTTAAAGTTAATTGCCCAGAAATCTCTGCCTTTCACATGTGATATTTCTACTTAAATTAGATTTAAATTAAGGTGGTAATTCTGAAACAATAACTCCATAAAATGTTATGTGCTGATCTCATTTGTATGTATAGTAATTTAGATTTCTATAGCCACTCAACTAATTATGCATTCTGGACTGTGTAATGTACAAAGTAAAAAAACAATCCAATGCAGTACCATAAAAAGCCAAAAAAAAAAGATCACAACACAGAATACACATATGCTATCAACACACAAAACCAATCAGGCTCCCACACCATCCTAACCCAAAGTCTGGGTTTTGAACAGCCAAGTCTTTGAAACTTACTTGAAGGAAAGAAAGTTTAGGGATCTTCAAATCTCGGGGGGGGGGGAGGATGCTGTTCTAAAGAGTCTACTATACATACTACTCTATAATTTGTCAAGAGAATGAATTCAATCTAAGCAGCAATGAAGGTTTTAAGTGAGTTTTAAATCAGTCACCACTCTTGCTTAATCTATTGCAATGAAAAAAATGATATGTGGGAATGACCTTGGAAGACTAAGCAAAGAAATGCTTCCAAGGGAATGGTCAGATAAGAGAGAGCATCCCCTGAAGTTAAGACAGTGGATGGGGCAAGAGGCTCAGAAGAGATCGTCCTTAGTTCTTGGCCTGTATATGAGACTGGGGGTGGGGTGTGTGGAGATGTATTTTCAGACTTGCAAGATTTTGTCAACATAGCTTTTTGTGTTTCCTACCCGATTTGTCCTGCAAAGCTGGGAGCAGAGAGCAGCAAACCATAAAAATATATTTTAAGATGTAATACATCAATCAAGGCACCTTAATTCTATGCCATACAGCTAAACCTATCCTAGGCCAACATCTGGCTTTCTGAAAAGCCAGATCTTTACAGCCTGTCAGAAGGCCAAGAGAGTAGGGGCCTCATGATGTACTGACAATAACCCCAAGGCAATTTATAATTGGAAGGGCAGGAAGATTAGGTGGAGCTTACAATGAAATGAAAGTTATTTGACTTTAAGCCTAAATGAAATCATACCATAGACCTTAAAATGCTTTCCTTCAAATTCAGTATTATTAAACTATAAATAAAATATGTTGCTGCTTTACTATTATTTTATTTTAGATTTTTTAATCCCACTTTTATTATTTTTATAAATAATTCAAGGCAGCAAACATACCTAACACTCTTCCTCCTATTTCCCCCACAATAACAAACTTGTGAAGGTGAGTTGGGCTGCTTAGGTGTAGTTGATGCCAGCATGCTTTACATATTTTTTTGCATATTTTTTGCGAGGGAAAAGGCCTTAGTAAGTTTTAAACATACATTTTGTGGGAAAAACAGAACATAATCCTACTGTGTTTCCCTGAAAATAAAACCCTGACTTAATTTTGTTCCAAAAGACGCATTAGTGCTTATTTCCAGTACCATAGATAGCAAGGGACCAGCCCCCCGCTGTCCCAGTCCAGCCTGGCGCCCCACCCCTGGCACACGCACAACAGGCAACAAGCGTGCAGAGGCTGGATTGCCTATTCTTGTGCCTCTGCCTCCATCTGCTGCTTGGAGGACCAGCCCGGTGATTGCAGCACTTGGACTCACCTCCGCTGCATGGACACCATCAGCCCCTGTGTGCTCGCCGCCTCCTGTGCTGGCCACCCCCACCCCCCAGGTCTGACGATCTTAACTGGGGCTTATTTTGGGGGTAGGGCTTATATTACAAGTGTTCTGAAAAATCATGCTAGGTCTTATTTTCTGGTTGGGTCTTATTTTGGGGAAACACGGTAGTAATGGTATCATTCACCAGAACAGAGGAAGAAGTAAAATAAAGAGTATTTGGTCACAGATTTTCTCGGCTATAATAAAGGCCAAAATAGAACAACTGGAACATTTGCTATATTGTTATTCTAATTTTTGTAACTGAAGACAGAAAACACATTTACAAGATATGCTAAGATAGGGTTTGCCTTAATTATATTTTACAGTAATGTAGCAAACCATAACCAATATTTTGGTAATCCCCTTCCTTTCACTAAATATTTCAATTACTATGGTGGTCAGGCATTTGAAATTTTTAAAAACAACAACACAGAACTGGTTGGAGAATTGGAGACATCATGAATAGTATGAGGAATAGGTACCCTCCCCCAAACTTTTGCTTTTCCCATTCTACTCTACACCCAACTGTAACAAGATAATAAGAAAGCCAGGAAACAGAGATACTGGAATGAGAAAGGGTCCATTTTATATACCGTCGTTTCGTCCTTCTCATTTCTGTGACAGGAGACAAGAGGTAGAGCTGAGTGAAATGATTATCCTCTTCCCACCAGACTAGTGATAGACAGACAAATGACTGAGATAAACAGGCTTAACACAGACCATGGTTAATACATTCTCCAAATTGTATAGCATGCTAGACATAGCAATGTAATACTTATTGGACTGCACAACACAAATTATCTTTGGCATCTGAAAACTATAGATAATAGACAAATGCATCCAAAATATATGTAAAACATGCTTGTTTTAGTTTTAAAAGTCACTTCTACTACATCCATTATATGTACAGCAACTGTTGACACTGCTTTGCCAGGTTTGCGCAATTAGCTGAAAGTCGAAACTAGTCTTCAGTTAATAATTGAGCAGGCTGATTTGTAACAGGGATGTGCTTACAGAGTTACAAGAAATCAAAACTGTGGGTGTAAATAATACAGTATCAAGGTAGCAGGGAAAAATCTGTCCATCAATATTACATAAATAAGCAATATTTATAAATATATTTATATTTATATGAAAAACTGGTACTACTAATGAATTCATCTAACAGTAAGTGATCACATACAGTACATTAAAGTCTAATACTTTCTAGATCTTCAGGCTTTGTAAATCAAGATTCAACTATCTCCAGAATTTCTTTAAATTAAGCCTGTGCACCTAGCTGCTAGCAATGGAAAATACATATTTACTACTGATTCTATTTTAAGACCTAGTTATTGGCCTTACACTAGGCCTTAAGTTGTTGGCAAATTAATACAATCTTGTTCTCTATAGCATAAAATAAAGAAGTTTCAGATATATTTTTTTTAAAAAGTTATTTAGATGTTTGAGAATATGGTATTAAAAAAAACCTGCCATATTACAACTCTAAGACCTATACCACAACATACTGCCAACTTTTTATGAAAAGGTGGATAAGTAACAGCCATAGAACAACTTTCTATGTACATTGCAATGTACTAGAAAGCAGACTGTTATTATTAAGCAACACTGCAATAGTAACAATCATAACAATAATAACTTCCCCCAGTTCCCTCCATTTCCATATGGTAATCCATACTGATACATTCATATTCATCATGCTGTTCTATTTTGAGATAGGTAACGTTGGGCACAGCACAAAAAAAGGATAAGAAGCAATAAGCAAAAAAACAAAAACCGAAGGTGGGATATAAGAGAGACAGAAAAAAATATATATTACTTATGCCAGCATCATTTCTTGTACCTCTCTGTATCTTTCTATAAATAAACTATCTTTGTTTCTATTTCATGCATATGCTAATTCTGACACTACCTTTTGTTCTTTAAACTTATTTTTCTCTCTGGAAGGCTTCATTAAATCCAACCAGCCTTTAAAGTCTTTCCCTTCCACTCAACCAATTTATTCTTCCTTGATACTTGTCCTGCGATTCGATCTTTGTTTATTCTCTCTTTATGATCAGGCAATTTCAGCATACTTTTGTACCGATTACTTATTTGTTCTTCACTTTACTGTTTCTTATACATACAATATATATTCACGGTTCCTGGAGGCTGGCTTGAATGGGTGACAACAGGCTTCAGCTGAACCCTGGTAAGACAGAGTGGCTATTAGGTATGCAGAGCCTCAGGATCTAGAGGCTTATTAGTTTTGGATGGGCTTGCACTACCCCAGACAGATCCTGAGTTCAACTTGGGGATTCTCCTCTAGACTTATGATTCCTGCTCAAACAGTAGGTGGCAGTCATGATTTGGAATGCCTTTGCACAACTTTGTGTTGTGTGCCAATGGTGCCCTTTTCTGGACTGTGAGGCCCTGTGTTCAGTCACTAATGCCTTCATCATCTCCTGCTTAGATTATTGCAGCACACTCTTCATGGAATACACTTGAAGAGAATTTTAAAACTACAATTGGTCCAGAATGCTGCGGCGCAGATAGTTTTGGAGGCTCTTAGGGTAGCACATGTAATATCACTGTTATATGAGTTGCAATGGCTGCCAATCTGCTTCCAAGTGCAATTCAAGGTGTTGGTTATCACCTTTAAAGCCCTCTACAGCATGGGTCCAATATATCTGCGGAAGAACCACCATCTTTCCCCAATGGGATTGGCCTATCCCATTCGTGCTGGCAGAAGGGGCCTACTGAGGATCCCATTAGCTAAGGAATTTTGGTTGGTAGGATCCAAGACAAGAGCCTTTTCTGCCACGTTCCTGCCCTTTCGAACATCTTGTCCAAGGAGGTGAAATCCGCCTCCACTTTTAGCCTTCAGGAAAAGCCTTAAGAACTTGGCTATGCTGGTTTGCATGGAGTCCTGAAGCAGAAGTTGTTGGTTGGAGGTGGTTGTATAGCAATAGAGAAAGCACCACCACGTGTCTGTTCCAAACTCTGAGCTTATAGTTTGAACTTTTTTTATAATGTTAATGTTTTTATATGTATAAGCATTTTTGATATTTGTATATTTTAGCATTGGTACAAGACCCTCTAAGCGGTTTGCAGAGTCAGCATATTGCCCCCAACAATCTGGGTCTTCATTTTAGCAACCAATTTTATTAAGTAGGTCACTCAGAATTGCCTCAAACTGCAAGATGGGCAGCAAATAAATTTAATAATAAATAAACAAACAAACAACAGCGTCTACTCTCTTTAATTTTAGAAAAGCTATTAACATCTGAGGGTTTTTCTGAGGCATTAGGGGCCAGAGGAATGACTCATTTTGGGTTGTTTTGTTATGGAGTTTGATTGACATTTTATATTTTGTACTTTATATTTACACACAGTTTATATTTTAATGTTATGTGGGGATTTTTGGTTTATTGCTTGATTTTTGTTTTTTGTACATCATCCAGTCATATTGTTTAAAATTGGCACCCTTATAAATCTAGTAAATAAATATGTTACCACATGAACTTAATTATACCATTCCTATTTCATTCACCTTATTTTTATGATTCTCCCACCACACCAACTCTCCATTCTACATAAATGGACAGAAGCATGATTTTATCACAACAATTTTTCTTCTTTCAACAAATGTTTTGTTCTTGCAACAGATGACATGCTATTGAAACTGGGTATGACCTTGAAGATAAGGGGAAGAGATGCTGCCTACGGAATGGTCATATAAAAGGGGGAGGAGCCTGCAGTGCTCAATGGTCAGAGAAAAAAACCTTAAGAAGGACCTGCCCTAAATTGATCAGACTATAAAAAGAGATGGCAGGAGATTCTGCTAATGTGATCTTATAATAAATCAGCTCATCTGGTTCACTTTTTACTGTTTCTGTATCCATTTTCTCATCCTCAAGAAATGTTCTACCAAAGCACACAAATTCATCTATTTGCTCTAATCAGTTCCCCAAAGAGAGAGATTCCAGAAAAGAGCAAGACACGTACATGGGTAATGCTAGTTCTTTCTGGCCAACTCTTCCTCCCCCACCTCCTCTTCTATTTGTTGGATGACAAATTTTATGCAAAATACTTTGATACCTGTGAGCCAATCTGTATGCTACTATAACTCTCTTCTCTATAAACTTTAACTGTATGAAATGGTGCATAATAGGGCAAAACGTTTTGTACCTCAAATGAGTACAAAATGCATCCAAAATCCAAGACACATGGCTCCAATGGAATTGAAATTTGGCAAATTTTATAAAACATTTTATGAATAAAATTATCATAAAGCATTTTATGACATAATACAAAATGTCATAAAACCTTTCCTGTGGTCAACTCCTGATGTTTGACAATGCTATACAGTTCAACATACAATTGAACATATTTTCAAGGCAGATACATCTCTGAATATCTCCCTGAATTTTTAAGTAATTTTCCAGTGAAAGCAATACATTAGTAGCTCTGCTATTGTTGAAGACACTGAGGAATCTGATAAGAAATGATGACCCAAGAAGTCACAGGTTGTCTAGTCAATTATAAATGTAGGATGCAAAACACAGGATGCAATTACAATGAACATTTACTACAGCCACCAAATTTCCAAAAATTACAAGATTCCCCCATGGACTGACAAGCAAGATTCCTCACTTGACCACAACATACAGAAAGTCCTCAACTTATGACCACAACTGGGCCCAAAATTTCTGTTGCTAAGCATGGCAGTTGTTAATTGAGCTTCCCTATTTTCTGACTTTTTTGCACTCTTGTTAAGCAGATCACTGGAATTGTTTAGGGAGCGCACAGTCGTTAAGTGAATCCAGCTTTCCCCCATTGATTTTACTTGTCGTAAGTTGGTTGGGAAGGTTACAAATGGTAATACATGCCAGTTGCCAAATGCCTGAATGTGACCATGGGGAGCCTGCAACAATCCTGTGAAAACAGATAAACCTCCAAGTGTTTCAAGGACCCTCTAAAAGGATGCAAATGACCAGCTGTCTGCAAGGAATATAAAT
>JANHJO010004280.1:50093-61354 GCA_032468235.1 Pseudoxyrhopus heterurus
TCAAAATTCTGTACCTGATTGGTACTGTTCTGTACCTTATATAAGCCATAAACCATTTTTAAAAATGAAGCAAATACTACAGATCAATATAATTAACAAGTTTGTAATTAAATCTGCTGAAGAATCTGTATCTTCTCTTTGAAGAAAGTAAAAGCATAGGTTGGGATTTAATTTGTATTAGTGAAGCTCCTAATAATGAAAGATGGGATATCAGAGAAAATTGGTACCCTATTCCTTTTCTCCAGAAGCAAGTCTATACTCATGTTCGTTCCCCCCAATAAACAATGGAAGCCTTCTAGCCATAGAAGGGAAAACCTGAATCCTGTTCAATGTTTAAATCATAATGAATCACAAAATGAAAAATATACAAATATATATGTTTTGGATTTTTCATTATTCTGACAACAGCATAAACAAGTTTCAACCTTTGTAATTCAGTTACGCTAGAAATGTTACCTTGATCATTCATACTGTCCATTATCGTCATCAGTTTTTTTAGCCGTGCCATCGATTCCTGTTCATTGCCTTTACTCATGAAATCTGTTCCAAAACCAGGGATCATACCCTATAATGATTTCAAAAAAAGCATTAAAAGCCACTTCAAAGTGAATATTAATGCACTGTGGTTTTTAAATAACTAATCTTATTATAGTTACCAGTATTTGACTGAAGGGCCCCATTTTCATGATATTTTGGAACTGTTCATACATATCCCTCAATGTGAATTGACCTGGTTAAAACATTAAATTGTAATTATTAAACTTGTACATTGTAAATCAGATGGTTCATCCCATCTTTCAAAACAAAATGGACAAGAGAATTAAACATCCAAACACTGCTATATTATCAAAGTTTGGGGCATGGCTTACCATGTTTTAGTTTCTCAATGAGAGCTTCATTGTCATCTAATTTCAATTCATTGACTTTATCTATCAATCCTTCAATATCTCCCATTCCTGTAATATAAAATATACTTCTTTAACAACTGAAGCAATCTAGTAGAACTCAGAAAAAAATCCATTTTAGCAATTAATTTTTTGCAGTGAGCAATACATACCAAGAAGTTTACTGATAAAGGGCTGTGTTTTAAAAGGTTCAAAATCGTCTATATGTTCGCCAGTTCCAATAAAAATGATTGGACTTTTAGTTGCAGCAACTCTGTAGCGAAACACAGGTTTATACTTTTATATCTTGGCCTCAAAATGAAATATTTAACAAAGGAATAGAGCATACCTCTTGTGCATTAAGTTTTTTGAAATTTGAAGTATTTGCTCAATCCTGATAGTTTAAAAACTCAGTTTTTCCTCCCTTCTACCAACAAAATAGAGTAAGCAATGAAGAGACAATAGTTCTTCATGCTTCAATTTCCCCAAAAAGCAAAGCTAAAAGAGCTGAAAAATCTATCAAATGCAAGATCAACCCTGTCTTTTCAGAAATCTTTATTTTATGCAGCTATTTATAAGCATCACAATGTTGCTTGGCCTATTAATTAAGTAAAAAGTACTTACGCACTCAATGCTCCACCTCCCTTGGCATGGCCATCAAGTTTTGTCACAATTACAGAAGCAACATCTACTTTATCTTTGAAAGCCTTTGCTTGAGCTTCACAGGCTTGACCAATAGAGGCATCCATCACATATACTATATTATCTGGTTGCTGGAAGCAATGATGCAAACAAAGGGAAACAGAAATTAGGAGCTCTTATCCTTGCTCCACTTCAAAGTTGTAATAAACTGTAGGTCATGTTAAACATCTAGCAGTGGTATACTTGTTTCATTCAGAGAGATGACAATTATTTGCTTCATGAAAATACACATTTGTTCTAAATTTCAATTATTTCAATGTGTAATGATCAAATCTCAATCAAATCTCATTTGGGAAGCACTTTCCATGTAAGTAAATAAATCCAATATTCAATCCTTTGTGTCTTCAGGTGGGCGGAGGGGAACACCTTGCCTCCATCCTAGAGAGCTGCTGCCAGTTGTTGTAGGTGATTTTACCTAAATAAAAATTTATCTAATTCAAATTTTGGTTCAATTTTTATTTTTTAGAAAAATGGAGATCCTACTTTTTGTTTGTGTATTCATAGTATATTTTACTCTACAGGTGGTCCTTGCTTATAGATCTTGGCTGTCAAACTTGTGGTCCACAGGGCATATATGTCACACACTGGCCACGCCCACGCCCAGTTTAGCGAAGGGGAAAAAAGTTGTGATACGTTACGCGATGCCGCCATGACACTGAGAGTTTGACACCCATTATAGACAAATCTCTTAGTGACTGTTAGAAATTAAAATGGATCCCAAAAAAGTTTTACGATCCAGATTCAAAGTTCTGATGTCTACTGCCCTCTCATAATTACATAATCACATTTTGGACACTCAGCAATCAGCCGACATTTGTGACTGTTTGCAGCATCCTGCAGTCAGGTGACTACAATTTACAACTTTTTTTTTTACCACTTCTGGTAAAATGAATGCCATGGTTGTTAAGCAAACCCATTATTCACAAACTGGTGTTTACTTCACAAACTGGTATTTACTTAAACACCAGTTTGTGAACACTGGGTTTTCTTAACAACCATGGCATTCACTTAATGACCACTGTAACATGTCATAAAATCGGGATGATTACACGATGACCCACTTAATGACCAGCCTGCCCCTGAAATTTCAGGCTCAATTGCAGTAATAAGTCAAGTACTATATACATTAGCAGTCTTCATACATTTATAGTAGCATCAGTATGAGTTCTGTGTTAGCCCTTGAAGAGTGGCCATTTTGAGTGAGTTAGTCTCTTTACAACTGTTCCAAATTCAAATAGAAATGAATGTTATTAATCCTATGCACCCATTCTGTAGTCCCACTGAATGCAGATGAGGAGTTGGGTAGCATATATATTAGTCATTAATTAGTTAGATATGCTTATAAACAAAATGCATTATATGCATATTTTACATCTGCTATATACTGAAGATCTTAGTATATAATTTTAGAACAGGAAATGATTCTATAATCTCCTGATAAAAGAATAATTGAAAATACATTTCCAATTCAAAATAGCTTATTGGCCATATCCAAATGGACTTTCATTCATATATCAAGATTTCTTTGCTCCATTCCATACCAACCCAAATCTGCTCCAAAAAACCCATTATTTTTCTAGAGCAGATTTGTGAGGCATGCTGGCAAATGATCAGCAACAGATACTATATTTGCTTACCATTCAAGAAGCATTGTACAGTTTGTAAATTCTAGAATAACTTTCATTCAGCATTATCCAAACAAAACTTACTATAGCATTAGCAACTTGTAGCATTTCTTCAAACAAAGAGTCTTCCTGCTTGTGACGACCACTTGTATCAACTATTATTATTTCAAAGTTTTCATTCTTAAATTTTTCTACACCTTCTGCAGCAATAATTACAGGATCCATCTCTGTGTAACTAGTTAAAAGAAAAACGCATACTTATAATATTAAATTATAAAATTACTCAGAAGCAGGTGATGAGCTACGTAATGGGGAAAACATGTTTCATCACTATAGGCAAGGAAGGAAGGGGAGGGGAGATCCATCATGTCGTGGTTGGGGATCAGATAGCTTAGCCTTAGGCTCATTGTACCAGTCAAGAATTACCAAGGAACATATTCTGAATGCCTCACTAGTTACCTCTATCTCTACTCTTATCTCTATTTATATTAATATACTGACAATCAAGACTAATTTATTTAAATTAAGAATTCCAGTAAATTTCATTGATTATTTTACAGTTTTTTTATCACATAAATCAAAATGTACTTATGGCCGGGTGGGCATGGCCAGCTCAATGTCACTCATATCGGGAGTGCTTATGGTGACCCAAGCACTCTGCCAGAGAAAATGGAGCTCAGGAGGGGTCCTCCTGAGCTCTGTTTTCACTGGCAGAAGCACCACAGGCCAGTCCTTTGCTGTTTCCAGGGCAGCCCCGTGGGCCAGATCTAAGCACCCTGAGGGCCGGATTCGGCCTACGGGCCTTGAGTTTGACACTCCTACATTAGAACATCCTGTTTCAAGCATAAGACTGCAGTTCTGAGCGTGAAATGGGGTGATTTCAAAAAATTTTCAAACCATTTTGAGAATGCTCAAACAAACCTGCATAAGATTAGAATGATTATGTTTTGTGGAATTACATCCTTGAAACAGTTTGAAATCAAACATTTTGTGTACCCCTGCGTTGTAGTAGTAAGAAAGGACTTGATAATAAAGTTGAGTTTTGCTCTTTTGAAACAATGTATCAAATGAATTTTCTGTATTTTTTTTCACAGACAAGCAGATAACAGATACTGGATATTTTTCAAATAATGAATGTTCACTGTTCATTTGCTTCTTTAACTAAATAATTTAGTTTAACTCCAAAATTTCTGATACACACACAAGCACATACACAAACTTAAGAATGCATCACGTAAATATGGAATAGGATGTCCATTTCTTATTCCAGAGAAATTGCTGAGCTTGGTAAACAGAACTGTGTTTTGAACTGTGATAATACACAAATTAATTTACTTCAGTTTAAGACACTTTGCTATTAAACCTTTTGAAGATCTCTGATAAATATTAACCAAGACAATATCACAATAAAGTTTTAGCTTTATCCAACTATATCTATGTAGTGAACTTCTACAGACACCGTCTCAAAACTGGTTAACCAATGTTTTTATTTATTAGATATTATACATACCTCCCATAAAATGGAATTCTTGCTTTTGTGGCATTCTGTTTTAACTGATCAAAAGCACCTAGAGAATACAAATATTGTTAGCCATCTAGGACATTCACATCTATCAAAAACAAAATAACTAAAAATAATTAACCACTGCACCTGCTCTGTAAGTGTCTGCACATATCAAACATGTCTTCCAGCCTTTCTTCTGGTAATAATATGCCAACTGTTAATTTAAACAAAAACAAGACATAATCTTATAAGTTATTATTAAAAACACTTTTTTTCATTCATTTGAAGTTGCATATACAAAGAATGAGATATCTAGCCTCTATCAGCTTCTTTAAGGTACAGCCAATTACGGAGCTATAGATCTAGTCTGTTTAAAGGTAAAAATAAAGGTTCCCCTTGCACATACATGCTAGTCGTTCCCGACTCTAGGGGGCGTTTCAAAGCCGAAGAGCCAGCGCTGTCTGAAGACGTCTCCGAGGTCATGTGGCCGGCATGACTAAACCTTCCAACCAAGGGTGGTCCCTATTTTTTCTACTTGCATTTTTACATGCTTTTGAACTGCTAGGTTGGCAGAAGCTGGGACAAGTAACAAGAACTCACTCCGTTACGCGGCGCTAGGGATTTGAACCGCCAAACTGCCGACCTTTCTGATTGACAAGCTCAGCGTCTTAGCCACTGAGCCACCGCGTCCCTTTTACTACCAACTATTTACTGTTCTCATGCTCTACCATGGTCCTTTTTATCTTGTTAACTTTGCCAACTTGTAATACAAGCAAAGTTTTTGTATTTTATTAAAAATATCTAATAAATTCTAGATATCTGGATTACAAAAGTTTGTATTTCAGTAAAATCTGACGTATTTATTACACATGGCCAATGAACCATGTAGAAGTTGGTCTTTATCATCAGCTATACATCATACTGAATTGGAAATCATATGGTTCACAATATTTTCAAATTTAAAAAGAATAGCTTTGTAAGGAGATAAAAAAAATGTAATATGGACCTTAGTGGAATACATGATACCTTTGAACATGAGGTTGTTTTGCCACTTCCTTGCAAGCCTACAAACATGATGATATTTTGTTTTCCTTTTGTGGGTGTCCAAGCTTTGACTCCAGGATCTACAAGCTGTAAAATAAAATGGAGAATAATTTCCAAAATCACAAATTTTTTACAAAACCTTCGGATTTTGTTTTGCATATTTTATATTGCATATTTTCAGTATCACTTTTTCTGCTCAGTTCCGAAAGTCAGAAATCAAGGTTATATTATCCTACTTTCTGCTTCGTACAACCAGAGAACAATGGAACAATGAACACCTCTGCCCCACAGGACACTTCCAGTTCTTCACGCTCCTCAATATTACATTGATACTGCTGGCAATGCAAAATAGATTGCCTTCTTTCTTCTCCTCTTTGTCTTTAATAATTTCCGTAAAAGAGATACAAAGATGCCAATACTGTCTAAGGTTTGAGGAAATAACAGTTCAATTTACAATACACCTTATGCTAAGCGGGCTTATTTTAAGTATGGATTGTTGAGAAATCATAGTAGTCTGGATGTACATATAATTCTAACATACTGTGGTTTATAAGAGCCGGGGTGGCACAATGGTTAGAATGCAGTACTGCAGGCTATTTCTGCTGATTGCCAGCTGCCAGCAGTTTGGCACTTCAATTCTCACCGGCTCAGGGTTGATTCAGCCTTCCATCCTTCCAAGGTCAGGTAAAATGAGGACCCAAATAGTTGGGAACAATACGCTGACTCTGTAAACTGCTTAGAGAGGGCTATAAAGCACTGTGAAATGGTATATAAGTCTAAGTGCTATTGCTATAAAACTCAGTGTCTGGATTTCTGTATCATACAATCAACTGATCAATACAGTTGCAAAGAGCAATGTATAAATTCAATCAAGGTGTTTTTCTGCACATTTGTTGAGGCAGAAATTGTTCTTTCTGCCATGCCATCACGGCACAAGAACATCATTTTTATACTAGTAAAATATAATAATTATTTCTTTTTTAACTCTTGAGCCTGTTTTAAAACTAAAGAATCAGCAATTTTAATTTTCAAAATTTATTTTGATTTGAGTAGTTAGGCAAATGTCTTTAATTTTACTCTATTAGAATTAGCACAATTGGGGAATTCTCTGAAGCAGCTTTGGGGTCCTCATTGCATAAATACATGTCTCTATTCAGAACTGAAGAACTGCAAGTGGTGATCATAGAACAAAAACTGATCTATTTTCATTTTTCAAAAAAAGGTGCTACATAACTAAATCTCAACAGATAGCAGGGTATGGCTGAACTTACCTAGCTCAGAAGTTAAGCAGGATAGTGCCCAGTTTTTATTTGGACAAGGGATCTGATCACAGTTTGGGTACTTGGCAAATGGCTCATATTTATGACCAGTTGAACTGTCCTGAAATCACCTGTTTCTGATTTGTGAACTTCCCATCCCGTTTCTGACAAGCAACATTAATTGAGGAACCTGGATTAACAACTGCTTGACTTGCTTAATGACATGACTCGTTTAATGACCATGATAAAAATGGACATAAAATTGGATCCGGTCATCTGATGACTTGTTTAATGCCCCATTGCTTAGTGACCAAACTTCTGGCAATTGTCGTTGGAAATCAAGGGCTATCTGTATTAAGATGCATATGTTCATTGAGACATTGCTTTTGTAACTTTTTCTCAATAATTTCCCTTAAGGCAATTTCCAGGACTTTCTACATAGTTTAACTCAGTCCCAGTGAACACAGATCTGGGAAGAGAGATAGGCAGGTGGAGGGGGAGTGTTTGAAGCATCCCTGCAGTTTTGTGGGCAAATTGCCAAATGCCCAGATTTTGTTTATATAATCACATGAGTGCTGCAACAGTATAAGTTCAGCGACCAGCCGTAAGTTATTTCATTCAGCATGCCATAATGCTGTCACTAGAAACAGTCACTGAATGAATGGTTGTATGTCGAGGACTGCCTGAACTGCGGCAATGCTATGAAGCAAACAGTTTCAATCAATAGCAAGCCTTATTAATATTATGCATACCCCATAATTGCAATAGATTCACTTTAAAATGGCCATGCATTATTCACAGATACATGAATATGAGATTGATAAGAGGGCTTGGTTAGATATTCAGTTAAGAGAATAAGGATGCCTAGAATGTTCGCCTGTATTACAGATATAGGTTAGAAAACAATACTTTAATTTTACCTTAACAAGTTCTTTAAAGACGGCATGTTGGATCATTTTTCTTTTGTTGAGTCCAGAAGCCATTTCTTCAAGATCAATAGCAGATCTAAGGTTGGAAAAAGGGAAAAATCATTATAAGATTACTTCAATGTAATTTATGTTCCACAATATAATTTATGTTCCACTATTATACTGAGGATCTGGAGTAGGTACTCAATATAGAGTGAACTATGCCTTTCCTTAAAATCCCTGAATATTTACTTTATTATTTCATATGATGGTAATTATCTTCAAATAAGACAAAAATATTCCCTCAAATCAAGATCAGTTTCTGATCAGTACAAAATCTGTGTAATTTTATGGCAACAATACAGAATTGGTTGGCTACTGCTTCTTCCAGCAGGGATTTCAACTTCCTACTGTAGCCTACAATCCTGGAGTCTCCTGACAACCTCTCATCCCACCTTCCCTAGTTTTTGGTATAGTTAGACCAGTGTTTTCTAAACTTAACAACTTTAAGATGTGTGGACTCTTTTCTTCTTTCTCAAGGAAGCATTCTGATTTTTAATATTAGTTTTAGATACTACTGTTACCCTTCTTGAAATTTCGTAAGTACTGTTTTTCAATATTTAGAAAACATTTTGGCCTTAGGAAAAATATACAGGTAGCCCTCAACTTACAATCGTACATTTAATGACTATTCAAAGTTACAACACACTGAAAAAAGTGACTTATGACCACTTTTCACACTTAGACCGTTGCAGCATCCACATGGTCACGTGATCAAAATTCAGACATTTAGAAACTGACTCATATTTATGACGGTTGCAGTGTCCCAGTGTCATGTGATCACTTTTGCAACTTTCTGACAAGCAAAGTCAATGGGGAAGCCAGATTCACTTAACAATCATGGCACTAACTTAACAACTACAGTGATTCACTTAACAATTCTGGCAACAAAGGTCATAAAATGGGGCAAAATTGATTTAACAAATGTCTTGCTTAGCAACAGAAATTTTGGACTCAATTGTGGTTGTAAGTCGAAGACTACCTGTACAGTAAATAAAAAAACAATTGTTCAGCTGAACATAATTATTTTATATTAAATTGTATCTATATAAAATTATATAAAATTAAATATAGTTATTTAAATAACATAGTTGTTTAATTTATATAGAATTGAACTCATTAATCACAGAAATTCAAAACTTTACATATCCCCCCTTTTAGAGTGGTAACACTAGCAATATAACACTAACAATATGAATGAACCTAATAGTTCAACATAGAGATAAAACAACATTATTCTTACTTGGTTTGGTTCACTTACTTGACATTTTCTCTTAGTTGTTTCACCAGCTTAATGTTGACATCAGCTTCCAATAATGCAGTGCAAACTTCTTTTAGCATGGCATTTAAAACCTGTACGGGCAGAAGGACAATAAAAAAAATGTTTCTATACAATTTATCTATAATTTAATGTTCACAACTTATCTTTCCAACAAACATTTTAGATTAATATTTACTGGTTGGAAAATAATACAGAAAATGATGAAATTTCATATGGTTAAGTCTGGTAGACATAATGGATTGAGAAATAGATAAAAATGTAAAAAGAAATTAATGCATAAGAAATAAGAATATTATGAATATCCCTACTATAACTATTACTTAGCAAATGGCACCAATTCACTGAATTTTGTCCATTGAATTTAACATAATGATGTATGGAATCTTTACCTTATTACTTTAATATAGGGGTTTTTCTATCAAACCCAAACAGATATTTTTTTTATGTAGTTGCCTTTATTATATCTCATAAGGAAAATTTACATACCTCTTCATTGATAATGGTAGCATTGCTCAGGGAGCGCAATGCTGAGGTAATTTTTCTCCCAAGATCTGCTAAAACCATCTTGACAATAGATTCAGCTCAAACACTACCTGTAAAAGGACATTATAATATTGCCAAAATTATTCTTCACAAGCTACACTTTATCCTTCATATAATAATCATATAATAATATAATAATCAGTAATTAGTAGACAGTTGTTTACGAAGTCTGTTCTTCTGAAATTTCAAGACTCATTTTTCCAGTCCCCAAAGATTTTATGGTATGTTATGAGACTGGAACAGTGATTTTTGAGACTTCAGTCCCCAAACATTCCATAAAATCTTTGGGAACATTGGAAGAAGTACAGAATTAATTATCATCATCTTCATCATCATCGCCGTCCCATCATTCATTTAACCAGCTGGATTCATCTCTTGTTAAAAGCTTTTCAATAAAAAAGAGCACCACTCTTTTGAGGACTAGAATAAATGTAAGTTAATATAAACTAAGATTGCAATTGTATTTTATTTTAATGATTTTATTATCTGTATTAGAAATATATATTTAGATTTAATATTGGTCCTACTCAATCAGTGGGGAGGGGGAGATACAGTAGATAGATATATACAAATATAGATATAAAACAGATTACAAGGCCTGCTTTTGACTCTCCACAGTTGTACTATCTATTATATCTTGGCTCTAGAGATATCAGAGAAACCACTGCAATAATTTTCTATGGAATATATAGAAAATATCATTCTCATTCAAGCATGAAACCTTAAAAAGAAGCAGACACATCAGCCATAGCCCTTCTTCCAGGGTTGCCAGATAGTTATCTATATTTCCAAGAGCAAGACTGGAAATTAAAACGGTGCTCAGTAGAGACTACCACATAAAACACAATCACTGAAAAGATAGAAACCTAATTGTTTTCCACCATTGTTTTAGTTCTGTCTTCTGATTTGTAGAAATATAGCAAATATAACCCTTCCTGATCCTGTAAAATGCTCTGAAAATATACGATAGGAGTTTATTACAGGAAATCAAAACTGCTTGCGTTCTGACTTAGCCACAGAAAAGCACCACATAGTGCACATAGCTGAAGTTCTGTCTCCTTTTACAAGCCATAAAATCGCCTTGAGCAGGATGGGTAGCAAACAAATTTAATACAATGCTCTATTCTTGTCAATATAACATGTCATGTGTACCATGAATTATAACTTCTCAGAACAAAAGTAATCCAATAGTAACTATATAATAACAATTCTCATCTCCAATGTAAGAATTGATGCTACACTTGAATTATTGGCAGTTTGGGAAGTAGACTACATTGGTTAAATTGGCAGTTTCAAAATTAACTTATCTACTTTATATATTTATTCAACTTATATGGCTGCCAAGTGCCATTAAGAGCTTTATAGGCGATAATCAGCTGCAGTGGCTCAGTGGTTAAGAACACAGTACTGCAGATCAGCAGTTTGGCTGATCAAATCCCACCAGCTCCAA
>JANHJO010004280.1:62964-74237 GCA_032468235.1 Pseudoxyrhopus heterurus
AGGAAGGCCTGGAGGAACATTGTCCATGGGGTCGCGATGGGTCGGACACGACTTCGCAACTAACAACAACAACAAATTGCTTCAATTGTATTGTTCAATTGTAGAATAAGTTAGAACGTTATAGTATATTGATATACATATTTGTATATTGTATGTTTCGATAGATTTGGACATATTCCAAATGCATAATTGAATGCTCAGCTGATTGCCTTTATCCCAGGGATAGTCTCGCCATTAGGTAGTGTAAGACAGTCTTCTCAAGTGGATTGTTATTGGGATGCAGCAAGAATATCTTGGAGGAGAAAGCTGTCCCATATCCTGCCCTTTAAGTTAGCCTGCTGCCTCAAGGTACATGAACAATTAGGAGCAGCATCTTTTTCTTTTTTTCTAAATCTGGTGACTATCTGGATTCTACTAAAATGGAAAATATTGTTGTTTCCTATGGATGAATATGATATATTTTTTTTTTGCTTGTAGAGAAGTGTCTGAATTTTTTTTATAGAGAACTGGATTGGAAGCTGTTAATTTCCATCAACAAATGTTTCATTGATATGATGAATAAGAAGTAGTTTGTTGTCAATTGAAAATACCATAGGCAAATCAGCGTGGGAAATTCTGTTTCTGTTTCTTGGATTCTTTTGATATAAAAGGGAGGAGGCTTCACTTTTTCATGAAGAGAGGACTGATAGCTATCAGATATCTTTTCCACTTTGGAATCAACTCTTAGGAATGTTCATTCTTTAAAGTTATCAGGATCTATTTCAAACTAGAAGAAAAGCTGTGACTCTATGCACAATTGTCTCCTGTGATGATCCATGTAAGCCACAGGATGAAATGTTTCTTTATTTGTGAAGACTTACCAGGTATTAGAGCAGATCTTTCTAAATTCACAGTAAGAACTATAGCAGAGTTTCTCAATCTTGGCGACTTTAAGACGTATGGACTTCAACTCCCAAAATTCCCTGACCATTCCCCTTGCTGGCTGAGGAATTCTGGGAGTTGAAGTTCACACATCTTATTGGAAGTCCATAGGGAAATAGTATCAGTGGTTGCCCCATCCTTATGGAATAACCTCCCCAAAAGTTCTAGGCCAGGATGTCAAACTGGATTTCTTCGAGGGCAGGATCAACGTTGTAATTCTCCTCCTCCGCCTGCAGCACTCTGTTGGCCAAAATGGGGTGTGGGGGGCCATGTGAGGCCCCGCCGTGCCCTATTTTCAGCCTGGATGGCCTCCTGCAGCACCCTGCCAGCTAAAATGGCGCTGGGGGGCACATGACCCATTTTGGCTGCCAGAGGCACCTCAGGCTGGCCATTTGCTATTTCCAGGCTGGCCCCATGGGCCAGATTTAAGCACCCTGCGGGCCGGATTGGGATTCTGCCCGCAGGCCTTGAGTTTGACACTCCTGATCTAGGCAGTCCCCTAATTAAATTTTAGGAGAGCAGTGAAGGCTGGTTCTGCTAAATGTTTGGGATTTAAATTGCTTGCTAACTAGATTATTCTTCAGTGTGATGGAGAATTATTTTTTTTAAAAATATGTGTGATATGGATTTTTGAATTTTGGTCTTTTTAACTTGATTTTATGGAATTCTTTTGTATGTTTATGGTGCTTAATTTTTCCATTTCATCTCTATGCATTTGTGATTGTGAATTACTAGAGTCATTCAGATATGATGGATTATAATTTCTATAAATAAATAACATAGAAAATGTATGATTATTGAGTTTCAATGGCATATAAGCTGATGTGGGAAAAATGTCACAAATACTTATCAAGTATGCCTTTTTTTTTCTTTAGCTTCATGAACAGACAGTACCCACCATTCATGTTGATGCTTTCCTTTATGATGATGACTGTATTGACTCTTTATGTGAAGAAGGAAAGATGAGCAGAAATTATTGTCTAGCATGTGGTTCTCATCAGACAGCACCATTAGGTAAGCAGTTATGTATTGTATTTGTTTTTACCAAACTGCAGCACTGACCTGAATGTTCCTTTGCTATACATCAGACCAATCATTTTGGCCTGGAGTTTGTGGGTGCTTATATAACATAAATATTATGAGGCCTTGCTTGTTCAAGAAATAGCTCCTATGACAGTTAAGCCATGCACAAAGCATCCTTTGATTACAAGGCAGCTGATGAGGTTGCTTCTCAATAAACAGGTACTTCTCATTCTCCAGAAAGCTTTGTAGCAATTTATTGTAACTTTGCATATTTTTAATCATGTAGTAAAAAGGCACTACATCCCTTTTTATTTCCTTAGAATGCTGAAAGACTAGGCTATATGTTTTTACCTTATGGTTTGCAAGATTTCAGTTATGTTTTTGGTTCTCAGTATAAAATCTAAAAGAGAGTCTAGTCACTAAGACAGAAATCCCAATAAGTGCCAAAGGCATTATAAGTGGGTACATTAGTACTGGCATGTGCTAAGATACATGCTCATGATCCAATGACTAAAGAGATTCTCAGCCATCCAGGTCATGGTTGTCCCAAAGGTGCTTATTCAAGAGGCAGTTGGACTTTCTGGTTTTTCTTTTCTGGTTTGAAGCTGAAGGAGCTTCTTGGATAAGAGGGAAACGTCTTCAAAGAAAAAGCAGGAAAAAAAAGCAGAAAGTCCGATTGCTTCTTGAAAAAGCTTTGGGTCATGATCCAGTGTTTGTTCCTAAGTTAAGGATGCAGCTTCTCATCAGCGTTCAGTCATACTTGAGTGAATTCCCATAAGTTCTGAAAGTATCTACCAGTTATTAATCTATAAGTAATTCACAATCTTAAAATTAATTAGGACCTTTGGAAATGGAAGAAATTCTTGGGGAGTGTATCATAAGGGATAGTGATACCACATTTCTCTTTTCCTTCTGCATTAAGTATATTCAGTCTAAAATCTATATTGCATGTGGTTCAGTCTTCATTCTTTTAAGAAAGTAAACAAACATATTGAATATGCTTTAGGACTGGTCTTTTCACTGAACTCAGGGAACTTAATTTCTCTTGCGATTGCTATGATGTTATTTTTTTATTTATTTTTTGTATGTTTTATTAGTTAGTTTATTTTACCAGATTTGGAAGTTGTCTTCAGTAAAAGATTATTATGTATATTCACTGCCTTGCGTTACTTTTGAAGTAATAAAGGTGGGATAAAGTCAAATAAATAAAGACCTCTCCATATTTATAGGGTATGAAGTTATACATTCAGAAATATTTATATATGTACTACACAACTTTTGCTTGAATAATACTGTTTTAATGGTTGCAAATTGCCACAAAGACAATACCAGCACCAATATTTTAAAAAACGCTTCAGAAGCCATTAGTATTACATTCATATATTTTTTTGTTTCAGATATAAATAAAAGTTTTAGCAGTTCAAAGTAGTTTACATTAAAATATTAGAGAAGTATATATTAAAATCATAAGCACTTTGAAAATTATTTAGAACTGTTTTGGATCTGACTTGAGTTCAACTCAGCAAAGTCTCCACTTTTATTAAAACAGAACATTTTTCTTCAGGCTTTCACATAAGCCTGAAAAGAAATTGCATCTACTTTAAGAAGACAACTCTCTAAATCTGATGCAACTTTTTAAAGTTTGGGATGAAAAAAGATAAATTGCTTTCATAAACAGCAGAAAAATATTGTGTATGTGATCCAAAAACATTTTTCCAAAACATTTTTAGATATACCTCTTTTTTTCTGAATGATTATGAATTAAGAAATTGTGGTGATGACAATTCTATTTTCAAATGTCCAAATGACAGATTAATTAGTTTCCAGAATGGTTAGATATGAACACGTTGCAATCTGGAACGTGTTTCAGAGTCAGCATGCTAAATCTTGTTGTTATGCTCACTTAATACAATGCAAGGAGGGGAAAAAAATAAAATCCAGGCTTTGCCATCAGCATGATGGTCCCCAAAATAGAATGAGCAAAGATGAACATCCTGTCTTTGCAAGATTCTAGCTACTCAAAGAACCATGTCCATAATGTATTCCATTTAAATGCATGTAGATTGTTCAGTTTTCAACTGTATATATATATGAGGCTAGTAGATGCTAAACAGATCCAGATACTAGATATGGCGAATCCCCTTCAGATCATATGTAGCCATTGCTTTTTCAAAATTGCAGCAGAAATGTATAATATTCAAAATAGACTTGGCAATATTTTTATCACTGCCCAAATCAAAAATTTAATCCAAGTTCTTGTAATCTTCTGTTTCGTGCTGGTTGCTAACCATGGCTGCAATGTGCTTTGTTTTATTGTTGTTTCCCAGAATTCATTTCCCATTCTTTTTCCCTCGTGGAACTGAAGTTCCTGTACCAGGAAGTATTGCCTGACCTGACAGGGAAGGTTCTGGTTGACGTGGGCTCCAGGCTTGGAGCAGTCCTGTTTGGGGTAAAAACTACACCAGAAATCGGTTGACAATGTCTGTGTTTTCCCCCTTTTGCTGGTAGTTACTGTCCTATGCTGTATAATATTATTTAAGCAAGTTTCTGGTTGCTATTTTTTGAACCTTAATTTGTTATTGATTTGATAGGATTTTTTTCACTGATTTGTTTGCTTCTTACGTATTATTTTGACATTTGATTACTGACATTACTCAAGTTGAATATAATTTTTGGAATGCAAAAGTTGAGACATAAATCCTTTACTACAGGAACCAGCATATTATGGTCATAGTATAATTAAAGACACGAATAACCTCAGAAATAACAGGCTGTAGTCATCAAGCTCCACCTTTGAAAAGAAAGGATGCTGGTCTTATCCTTTGCATGCTTTTATAATTAACTAATCTCTTGTGCAAAGATGATATTACTGCTCTTGGCTTAAGAAACTATTTTTAGCAAGTAGATGCAGAATCAGCCTTCACATTTATCCTAAAATAGAAATTGTAATTATTGTTTACATGATTTGAAAGTAGTAACCTTTTACAGGTTGAAATAACAGAATAACAGAATATTCTGGTTTAAAGCTAAGCATTCTTCAAGCTGAGCTTGATATCTCTTGACATAAATATGTTCATGCAGTCTTCTCAGAAGCTGCAGAGAAGTGGCTTGTAATTGCAGCCTTCTGGGATGTTTCTTCTCCCGCCACCTCCCCAATTTTCCAGTCTAGCACAGAGCCCTGCTATTCCTTGGAGTTGCAACATCATAAAGTTTACATGCCCCTGGACTCCAAGTGATTGTGCTTAATTCTGCTGAAAATTATTTTAAAAAAATATGTATTTTTAATTGAGACAGAAATAGAAAATTATTAAACACATGAATAATATTAATAGTGGCTAATTACGTTTATTTAAATTGAAAGGTCAATTAAATTAAACCAAAGCAAATTTAGGGCCTGTCTGGAACCTATCTACTTTTTAGGGTCTGGCTCCATCAAAGCATTCACAAAATGGATATTGCCTTTGTTCCCCAAAAATTAGGCATTTCTTGGGCTGCCATGTGAGCATGTATTTAGCATACACTAGTTGTCTATAATAGGGCCTGCACACATTTTGAAAGTAAATTCCTACAGATAAGCAAAATTCAGATGCCTACTACAGTTCAACTCTGTATTCCAATCCACTTTAGCAACATCTCAGTTTTTCTACTTTTTATTTTAGGCCTACTATTATAGTTCAGCATCCCAGATCTATGGAGTTGAAATGAATGGAGATTTTTGCCAGTTGCAGGAAGATCTCATTTCAAAGTATCGACTTGATGACAGAATAAAGGTGAACCAATACATTTGATTGCTTGGTTTATGTATGGAAGGGCTGCAGGTTAGCATAATGCTCTTTTTATTAGAAATGCAATATTATTTCAGTTACTTTTCATGTCACAAGCAAATGACGTTCAAGTAAATATGGCTGAAAGTCAGCTGAGCTTCATTTGTATACTTATAATTAGTGAAAACCAAGAGGAATATAATAAACTCTGGATAGGTTTAATATTGAAGAAATCTTGTAGCCATCCAAATCTTTTGTCTACCTAAGTTCTTGTAAGGACAATTCCTGTACAGTAAAGCAAACACCCAACATTTTTCTAATTCTCAGGTGTTACACTTCCCATATATTAGCTTATCGTTCTGATAATTTTGTAAGGAAGCAAGTTTCCACATTACTGTATATTCTTATATCAGTGTTGCAGCTGTGGAATTGAGGAGAAATTGAAGCCAAGAATGAACAACTTCCTTAACATTCATGGCCAAGATGAGAAATTTATGATTCCTACCTAAATTCTTATCTACAATTTGATACCATCTCATATGAATATAGAAATATGGATTTTGATATTTTGCAGTAACTTTAATCTTACAACCTTCCTTAATAAAAACAATATTTGACCATCCACTATTAAGTGAGCGTGTTGGTTTGAGGCAGTGCTGGAGAGCCATGCTCAGCAAAAGTCCTTCTACTATACTCCTGAAGTACTTTCGGGTATATGCATTGTACTAAAGGAACACCAAGTAATGAAATAACAGTAGGTTCTATTTTAAACAATGTTCATAATATGATTATCTTGGAAGCAGGTACAAGCTTAGTTCAGCTACCTGAGGAGAGGAGACAAGAAGTTCCCTTATCACTTCAACTTCAACAGATTTGTTTTACTAAGCATAGGCCAACAGAGAGACGAGACACTGGGTCTGTGTATAGAGAGACCCTTCCTCTTATCTGTGTCTTACCATTTTCCTTATTAACAAAACACTCCTAAGTTAAAGATACAGGGAATCTTCAACAAGCAGACTTCATTTCTCTGGTCACCTTCAGTTCTGTTTCATACTTATGCCACTGTGTATCTCAAAGCTTGCTTACTATATAATTTTTAATTTCTTTATAATACAATGATAAGATTAATCACAATCTGTGATATTGGAACAATTATTTTCTAATGGATTGATCAAGAGATGAGTCATGCAAGACTAATAGAAGGGTCAGAACTAGATGGTTTTCCTTGATCGGAACATTTTTTAACCATCTTAAATATTATCACATGGTTTTTCATTTGAACCTCTGCAAAACTATTTCTCTTTAGGTGATTAATGCAGATATTTGTACTCAAGCTTCACTTCTTCAAAATGCAGACATTGTTGTAATGAATAATGTCTTTGAATATTTCCTTGACAGATCAGAACAGGCTAGGTAAGTTCTCTTTGTTTTGGAATCTCTAGAAACTAGAAACACTGTCTAACACCCAACCAATTATGCATATGTTATTGTTCTTTAAAATCCAAGCCAGCATATAAAAATATAATTGTGAAAACTGATATATATATATTCCTTTGTGCTTTTTCAGGATGCAAAAACATTCCAATTAAAGACAGCTGAATAATAAAGCTCATAAAACCTATCATTTCCCTCTTGCTAAGGCTAAAACTGGAAACTTAAAGACATTTGTGCCAAATCCAATTATTTTATTTATTTTTATTAAATTTGTTATTTAATAAATTAATTAAATTTCTCTCTACCAAGTGAGACTAGTTTGGGCAAAATGAAAATCTGTCAAAGATCAGCTTGCCTTTTAAAATACATTTTGAAATCATTCTCATGCTTGATGAACCTCAACAATATGAAACATGATTTTCATGCTGTGGGTGGTTGTAGTGTAAATTATGTAAGGTTACCTGCTGGTTCAATGTGTTTGATTTATTTTATTTGCTCTAATATACAAAAATTAATCTTTTAAAAGACATCAAACAGAAAAAGAAAAGAAAATGAGAAGAGATTAAAGTAGTTTATCAGTGTGCTTGATGAAATAGGTCACATGTATAGTTTTAACAAAGGAAACAGGAAAAAGTTAAATTAACCAACATGATACACTTCAATCACCATCAACCATATTAGGTAACAATTCTTGAAGAGATGATCCAAATACACCTGAAAGATTGAGAAAAGCTTCCATTCTTTTATTGAAAATTTTTGAATTAACTTGCTGATATAGTGGAAAAAATGTTCCAAGCCATAATTCATTTCAAAGTATCATCATTAGATGTATGATCCTCACCATTTTTTCAATAAAGAGAATAGGGGGCATTATTTAACAGATAACATTTTATAGATAAAATTATATGGATAAAACCTTTAAAGGTTATTCCAAGTGTTCTATAAAATAATGTGCTACATCTAACATTACATGACCTGCATCTACTTGCTCTGTTGTCACTCCCATACCGGATGCAGTACCATCAAAGATCCCCTATTCCTCCCAAATAGATCTGAAATTCTGTATATGGGGAAATAAAGAATTTGTTCATTGTCAAATGCTGCCCCATTAGTGGAATGACACAATTGGATAGAATTCTGTATCTTTACCAAACAGGGAGATCCCCCTTTCTCTATTACCATAAAGTGCTTGTATAATTTCATACTATAAAATAAATCTGTAGATGTGTAAGGAAATAGAATCCAGTACAAGATCCAACTTGATCCTCTGGTTCCCAATAAGCTATGATAGTCTAGCAGGCCAGGTTACTGTTCCCATATTATTCAGTCTGTATAGGTCTTTTCTTGTTCAGTCAGCTCAGGCAAAGTCTTCCAAACATTTAGAAGCTGCCCATTTCCCTCACAGAACAATTGTTGGGTGGTATCTTGTATTGTTTCATATGACATAATTTTTTGGAGGAGCTGCTTTATAAGAAATGTACTTCATTTTACTCCTAGAGCATGGAAAATCATAAGTCAAAATGTAAGAAAGCCAGGGTCTTTATTAGTGACTGTCCCAAACCTTGAAAAGTCTCTCTCAGAGCTTCAGGTAAAGAGCTATTTTTCAAACTATTTACATGGCAAGATTTTCCTTGATGTGTTTTTAGGTACATCATGAATTAATTATAGTTGCTGAATCATGTTCTATTGATAAACATTTGCACAGTTTTCTGTCTTGGAGGTGACTTCATTACAATGAATTTAGGAGATTGATCATGGAGATAGCTTTGTGATTAAGCCATCTGACTTAATCTTTCACATGTTTGCAACTCACTAAACAATTTCAGGAGGGAGAAAAATGAAAAGAGCAATCTTTTTCAACTCTCCAGAAATCTCAAACTTTAATTGGTAGGAAAATCAAGGAAATTATTTTATCAGGATTGGGAAAAACACATTTCTAAAACTTTCTAAAATTTCCTGAAACTTATTCACCGCAGAAAGCTGCAACTATCATTTAAAAAATTATTATTCTGTATGGTTAGAATATATTTCTAAATTTTATGGGAAATCTCACTTGTATTTTCTTCTCCTTTTTAACTGATCTCTTTATACAGAAACAGCATCATTATAAGATATAGAAGCATATTTATACCAGCTATGTAGGTATTATCTATAGTCACATTTCACAAAAAATGAGATATCTCATTTTTAGATATTATTAGATGTTATTTTGCTTACATACCTTCAGCAGTTCTGAGATTTATGTATTATTTTATGTATTGTAGTGAATTGTTTTTATTTCTTTTCAGGTGGACATTCAGCTCAGCCAGTGGGTAGAAGCAGTACCAGTGCAATATGATGAATTCTTAGAAGATACTGATAGAGAAGCACTTGAACAAATTTATTTGTACAGAATTCTATAGCTTACAAAATAAGCATGGTACATTCACATCAAGTGCTTTTTAAATAAAAAAGAATATTTTATAGAAAGAAATAATGTTGCAGTTTGTCAAACTTTATGTATTAAGAACTGCCTTTGAAAATAATATAGAAAATCAGAGTTGCATTTTTAATTAAATAAACATAAAGGCATTAAAAAAATCTTCTTGGTTTATTTCTAATGAGGACGCTAATTAAAGAACTGGAAATGCTGCAGTTGCCATACAGTATAACATATTGTTCTTCTCTGGACTAGTTTCATTTATATTTTTTCTTTGCAAAAACATGTGGGACATCAGCCATACAATTGTTCCAGGACTTATTTATTGGCTACATGAGATACATGTTTTCTGTAGAGCATGCATCTTTAATTAATTTCTTAACTTGCAGGAAAAGGTGACTTCAAAGCTGCAAATTATTGATTAAATTATCTTGATGGCATTGTGTATATTTCCTTTTCTTAGAAGAAGGGAAGAGGGGCTAAGAGGAATCATTCACGTGTGCCCTACATGGGAAGAAAATAATAAACACTGTCCATAGAAAATAAAGCAATAATTGGCTATTTTTTTCTGAAAAACCACAGAAGTAATCCAACTCACTTGTCTTCAGTTTTCTTTTAAATCACTCAGTCATACAGAGTAAAATAAATGGTTCTATAATTTTCTGAGTGCCATTATTTCCCATTTCCAGTATCCCATTGCCAATTTACTGATTGAGTTTCTTCTATATTGTTAGTGATACTGCAGAAGCCTGAAAAACAGTTTTAGCATCTTTTGCTCCTCAATCAAATGCTGGCTCAAATTGGATAGAAGATAGGGTTTTTTTGAGGAGGGGTAGCACTGACATTGTTACTTAATTGGGTAATAAAACGTGTGCAAGAAAAGAACCAAGCTCAGATAGCATCAAGGACCCTCATTTCTACCCTGAGCTACAAATATTCTCTATTAATAATTTTTCTTTCCCTAATTTACCAGAAAAAAACATGCATCTATCTATCTTTCAATTTCTATAGCTTACCATCTCAAGGAATGATTCTGGGCAACTTACAATTCAGCTATTGTTGGCAATGGACAGCCAGTTTGGTCTAGTAGAGTTCGAATCCTGCCTTAGTCATGAAAGTCAGCTGGATGACTTCAGACTAATCACTGTCAGTCAATAATGTGACAAGTTGGTAAGTTAATTCCTGTCACAATGGATGGCTCATGTTTGGTTGATCCAAAATTAAGCAAGCCCTGAATATGCTGGAAAATGCCAGGAAGAAAATCTATTGTTGAAAATATATACCGTACTTGCATTTAAAATTACAATCTTTTATGACAAAGTCACTGTGCAAGCAATTTTCTATGTGATGATAGTGAAAATAAAAGCCCTGCATGATTATAGATTTGCTAATAAATTCAGATAACCTTCCTTAGCATCAGGAATTTCTACCAAATGGTTTGCTAAATTCCCTTTTAATCTGAATTTACACCCAGTTTAATTACCACGATTCACTTAGCTGCTTAACAACAGACGCAGAAAGGTAATGAAATTGGATGCAATTCACTTAACAGCCCCCTTTCTTAGCAATGGAAATTCTGGTCCCAATTGTGGTTGTAAGTCAGGACTATAGTTTCTCTCTGTTCGAGAAGAGCTTGCCTTTTTCTTCCAGTTTGGATTTCAAGGAAAGTAAACTGCTAGTAGAAAAACAATAGAAAATATTTCTATAGATAG